>QANZ01023036.1:10347-47265 GCA_003254925.1 Chamaecrista fasciculata
TTTTTTTTTTTTTTTTTTTTTTGCTTTTTGAACAATGCAATTTTTTTTTTGCTTTTTGAACAATGCAATCTTGTAAAGTTGGACACTCCTCTCTGCCAACCACCTTTATGACTTGAGGCTTTTTCCCTTTTTTTAATTCTTTCTCTTGTCACTATCATCCCTGTTTTACTTTCATTTCTGATTCTCTGTGTTTTATATTTCTTGTGATTAATTTCAAGAGTGTTGATCATTTTACCACAATTTTAGATAAGCTCTTGTTCTTTGTTTCTTGCTCTCCAAGCATGCTATGAGTTTTTTCTTTATAAATTAACTTAAAATTGTTTTTATTTGTACATACAAAATGAAATCACATTGTCATATTGTGAAAAAATTAAAGGTGGTCTAATTATAGATAATGAATTATGTGTTCTTAAAAGTATTACTAGTAATTGCCAAGAACTGCAATCGTAAGAAAATAAATAATATCATATGATGTAAGTATGTAACACACAGAGTGTTCATATAATTAAGAAATTAGTAAACATCAAGGAATTTTATAAACATAATGTAGAAGCGAACTTAAAGGTTGTAAAACTCTAGATCTTTACAAAGAATTAACTCTAAAAATCAATAATAATGAACAATAAAATAAGAACCTGCTATCTTAATCTATAGATAATTTTTGAAATACAAGGACGATTTGTGGTTCCCCAACGTGAATCACATATTAAACTTTTAAAAATGGGTTAATAATTAATATGGTCTTTGTAATGATGACTGATGAGTTTATCATTATTCATTATTAATAGAATAGTTGGGTACTTGGGTGTGACACTGTGACATCATTCATTGACACATTATTGTTTTAAAAATAAAATCAGGTGTTAATAGAAGTAATTTTTGTTCTTGCCGTAAGAGGAATGAATTAAAAGAGGACAATTTTCTTAATTTGATGGAATGATTAGATATTTAGATCCTATCCATTTTTTGTGGAGTACTAGTACAATTTGGTTTGAAAGCAAAAATCACATGTTTTCCTTTTTTGTGGAAACTTTATTTTGATCTCTCCTTTTTTTTGGTCAAAAGTCAAAATTTTAATTTTTTTTATTATATCATAGATATTCCTCGCCTATATTTAAGGGATCGAACTTGGGTCTCCTCAAGTAGGGTATAACTCATTAACCACTACATCAAACACTTGTTGGCAAGGTTGTCAAACTCGAGAGTTTAACCAAACTCGTGGAGGGGGGGTAAACTCGGATCGTAAACTCGTCGAGTTTACCTACGTATGCAGAATAAAATTTACACATATATATCATTTTCTTTAAGTGTAAAATTAAATCAAAATACATTCATAAATCATATTACATACCTATCCCCTAGTCACAAACTCACATTCATCCATTCATAAATCATACATTAACATAAACTCACATTCATACATTCAGACATTCACAAACTCACAGCCGATGAAATAACAAAGATATATTAGGTTTATATTGACACATACCCAGCGGCAGCGAGCAGCGACAACAGCAGGGGAAGGCGTCGACGGCATCGACGGCGTCGTCGGAAGGCGTCGACGGCGCGGCGAGTTGCAGAAGGCAGAGCAAGTCGAAGAAGGGAGAAAATTTTGAAGGCAAGTCGCAAGAGGCAGAGCAAGTCGCAAGAGGCAGAAAAATTGGGAAATTGTCGAAGATAGATTAGGTTTAGGGTAATTTTAAGTGTGGGCCGGTTTTTTTATGCTTGGGTTGGTTTTTTTTTGCTGAATGGGTTGGTTTTATTTGTCAAAAACCGAAAAAAAAAATAAGAGAGTGAACTCGCCGAGTTTACTGCAAACTCGCGAGTTTACCGAGTTTACGAGTTAAAACTCGAGTTTGCTCCGAGTTCACCTCAGGTCCGAGTTTGAGCCGAGTTTACACGATTTTAGGGGGTAAACTCGGCGAGTTTACGAGTTTACGAGTTAAAACTCGAGTTTGACAACAATGCTTGTTGGTAAGTCAAAACTTTATTTTGATCTCTAAACTATAGAGTGAATTTTGTTTTGATTCCTAAATTATGTTTCATTCTGGTGTTTTCTTTAAATTTTTTTCACTTATTTCATTGTTAGTTTTTCATGATTTCGTCTTATTTCTATCATTATGATTTTAAGTGTGACACATGACTTGAACTATTTCTCTTTCATATGAAAAGTGAACTGATAAATAACTAAATAATTTTTTAAAAAAAAAGTTAATCACAAAATTATCTTCAATTTGTGATTAAAAAAGATTTTTTTTTGTTTTATTTCTCTATTAATTAACTTATTAAAACACATATGATAAACAATAAATTAAAAATATCGATAGAAAATAGATTGAATCATGTTTTAGACTAACAGTAAAATAAATAGAAAAATTTGAGCGATGACAAAAACATAACCAAAAATAATTTAGACACCAAATCTATATTTATCCCATAATGAGGTTTTTATCTATGAAGCATGGACACTAACATAGACTAAATTCTTAAAATTATACAACACGACACGATATTTATTTATATATAAAAATAATTAAAAATTCATAAATTTTTTATGAGATTTTTAAAAATTACAATATATTTATAATATATGTCATATATCTTATTATTTTTTATTGTTTATCCTATTAAAGTCACAAAAAATAATTTTATATTTTAACAATTTTTTTTATAAATTTTTACTAAATGAAGTGTCCATGCTTTATAGGTTTTTATCAATTTTGTTTTTCAAAAGTGACAACTGCTAATTAATTGATTGATAGTATTGAGTGAGTGAATAATGTGATATTATATTGGTCATCGGAAGAAGAAGAAAATGCATGTTTGGCATGAATTTCATTATAAAATGAATCGTGTTTCCTTCTTAAAACGCGTAGTCATGAAACTCGTTCATTCCAATTTGAAGCTAAGACCGTAAGACCGAAAGACTAACTCATGACTCAAGACTCACCTATATATATATATATATAGTGTAGTCAACATTTAGATTTAGATCGTAAGATCTTACGATCTTGCAAGGCAATATCTAGTTAAATCGGGTGCAGGATCGTTTTTTAGCAAGATCGTGGTAGGATTGCTGTTTTGCTCGTAGATGGTACGATTTCACCGATCTTATATATATATTTTTTTTTGAATTTTTTTTTTTTAAAAAAAGGTCCAAAATGTTGCTTTTGGGGACTTTCTTTTTTCAGGGTTCAAAATGCTCCATTTTAAACACCCAAAAATTGAAAATCTAAATTTGTTGTTTGAATATTGAGCTTAACTTGTCAAGTATTGAGCTTTAACTTGTTTTTTAGAATATGAACGTAATTGAAGTACTTTTGAGAGGGTAAGAAACTTCGAACATGATTTTTTTTTTAACAAATCTTATTATTTTATTCTCTTTATATAGTTAAGTTAATTATTTATAACCACTCATTATTTAGGTTCACACGAAGAGAATGAATCGTATGATTCAAAAAAGGATAAATGAGTTAGTCTATGTTATATTTAATCAAAAATTGAAAGGGAAAAGAACTATAAGGGAGTTTAAGAACATAAAAGATCTTTCTTCTGATGATGAATGAATTACTGAGAATAATGAAAAAAGAGATGAAGACATAGAATGAAGTAGAAGACGAAACCTTTGAAGTTCAAGACGTAGAAAATGTTGAACCTCGTGGCACTGTTGATGATTTGGAGATTCCAGTGGATGAAATAGAAATGAGAGACATTGATGATGATGATTTTGATGTGTGATATATGTTTGGATGGACTTTTTGATAATGATGTTCTAAATTTGTAATGTTACTTGTAGTTGATTTGTTTTTGTTAATTTTTTATTGAACTATGATAAATTTTTTAGACATCTTGATAATTAGTTAATTACATGTTGAAACTATAAATTGATGATGTTGAATAAAGATCTTGAGACATGTTATAAGATGTATTTATGACTTATGAACATTATATATATATATATATTCATAGATAGATATTAGTAATTTTTTATATAATTTATATAATATTTTTTTTAAGAAATTCATAGGATCTTACGATCCTCGATCCGATCTTACGATTCGATTTATCTTATACCTCTTCCGATCTTGAGTAAGATCTCGATCTTGACTGCATTAATATTTAATTGTATATTTATGTATCATGTATGTATCACACTACCACATCCAAAAAACACTCTCTAATCAAAAATACAAAATATATATATATATGATTATTCAAATATAAATTCATTTTAAAAACAATTTCTCATATTTCAATAGCCAGATCGATATAAAGTATTCAGAAATAAAACTTAAAAAATAATATTCATATTTATTGCAAATATATATATATATATATACATATATATGGTAGGTAGGTACTAGTAATTAAGTTTGGCCAAAAAAAAAAAGGTACTAGTAATTAAGGAGTAAGATACGTACGTTACGTGGGGAGTGGGGACCAAGTCGCATGAAATATATAGAGTACTAGGTGTGAGAGTATTGGTGCCGTCCCATGAGCTCGTGTCTCTTAATTTGTCTCGTGTTACTATATTCTAAATTCCTTCTTTTTGCTAATACATTCATACTCTTTAGCTTAAATGAACACTAAACTAATAATTCATTTCTTAAATAGAAGATTATTGAATTGGTAATTCAATCTTTAAACAACTGAAATATATAATTTAATTATTGAATGATTCAAACAATATATCATATACTTTATAAAAAGTTTCATCGACCTAAATATATGAGATTAACTAAGCATTTGACCCACCAATTTGCAACGAGAAAAATATGAGATCAAATTGGGATCTAATCTAAAATTATAAGACTAAAAATACAACAAACAAAAATACAGGACCAAATTGAGAACTAAGAAAAAGATTTGGGACCGAATTTTCATTTCGACTTTGATTTTTTAAGGATTAAATTATTTTTTTTAATTTTTTAAGAACTGAGTTATTAATTTTACAATGACTACTTTATGCACTCAAACTTTGTATCAATTTTCCAATTCACCCTTAAAGTTTGTTTAATTTATTGTTAATAGTGTTACTTATAAATTTCATATTGTAGTTGATTTTATCTTTTTGTTATTATTTCATCAAATGAGTTAAAGACAGACTACATATGGCTAATAATTATATGTAATGTAAAATTATTAAGAAAAAAAGTTTAAATCTTAACTCAAATTAAAAATTATGACAAAATATGTCGTTAATTTATAAGATAAAGATATATAGAGAAATGATAAAATTGATTAAAATATAAAATTTTGATAACAAAATTAAAAATTGATGTAAGGTTTAAAGACAAAAAAAAAAGTATTTCTATTTCTACTATTTATTATTACTTATTAACATGAGATTAATCTTGGTTTTTTTATTTGAATAATACAAACAAATTAATTATGTATCATTATACCCATTATTTTTACTTATTTCCCTATATGGGATACGCATCGACCCAGTGCTATTTTAGATCCGGTGGACCAATCAGCCGGTGCCACGTGGCATCGGCTGAGTTAATTTTTTTTTAAAAAAAAATTCTGAAATAGCGCCACTGGGACGCTATTTCAGAACTGATTTGACATCTCTAAAATAGCGTCCCAGTGGCGCTATTTCTGAATGATTTTACAACACCGCAAATCAGTAAAAAAACAAATTTTGACCGTTAGTAAAATTTGAATTAAAAAATTTGACCCTTAGCCCTTTTGCCTATAAAAGGTGCGTTTGTGTGTGTGGGGATGAGGAAGCATCAGTGTGTGTGTGGTGAGGAAACAATTTGAGTGAGAGTGAAGTGAGGTGAGAGTGAAGTGTGAGTGTTGTGTGTGAGTGTGTGCAAGAGTGTGTGAGTGTTGTGTGTGGTGAGTGAGAGTGTGAGAGTGAAAATGAGAGAGTGTAGAGCCGTCAAAGTGGGCCAACCCGAGAGTCAGAGAGTGTGTGCAAGAGTGTGTGAGTGTTGTGTGTGGTGAGTGAGAGTGTGAGAGTGAAAATGAGAGAGGGTGGAAGAAGGAAGAAGAAGAAGGAAAAAGGAGAAAGAGGAGGAAATGTAAGTATAGTTTTTTTTTTTTTTAATTAAATTAAATTTATTTTCTGAATTTATTTTAGTTTTTTGTTGTTATTGTTGGTAGTAAATTTTTAGAAATTAAAGTGATTAATTTTTTTATTTATGTTTATTAATTTTTTATTAGTTTAAAGAGGAGAAGAAAGAAGATTAAAAGGTAAATTTTATTTTGTTAGTTAATGTTAATGATTTTTGTTGATATTTTGTTAGTTAATGTTAATGATTTTTGTTAATATTTTATTTGATATACTTTTGTTAGATTATGTAATTTTTTTTAGATATTGTTGGTTAATTTTTTATTAGATAATATTTGTAAATGTCTTAGATGATTTAGTTAGTTTAGATATTAGAATATTAGATATTTTTGAAAATAATATTGTTAGTGACAAAGGTGTTAGAATTTTTTTTGCAATAATAAAATTGTTAGTTAAAATATTAGATAAATTTGAAATAATATTGTTAGAGATAAACTTGTAAGATTTTTTAAAATATTAGATAATTTTTAAAATAATAAAATAGTTAGATAGAATATTAAATAAAATTTGTTATAATTTAGATAATTTATTATTAGGAAAAAAATGACTATTTTTATAAAAAAATAATTTAAGTAGTTGGTTAATAAGGAAAATAATATGTTGGTTAATTTATGTGTAAGATAAAAATGTTAGATAAAATTTAGATAATGTTGTAAATAATATTGTAAAATTTAGATAATCATCTTATGTTTGATCATGTATTTTAAATATCTATTTGTTTATGTATGACTTTTCTTATGTTAAATATGAATTTATTGATCATTAAATTAATGTCCTTCTTGCAAATTAGTAAAGATGGCGGGAAGAGACAGACAGGCACAGGCACATGCACATGAACGGATTGTTAACCCCGGACCAATAAACCCTACTGTTCTGGTATTACAAGACCGCCATATCTCACAGACAGTTTGGAATCGCACTGGCCAAAATTGGGTTACTCTTCACGGTCAAATGGGTTAATGAGTTGGTAACGTTAACAAAATCCTTTTTTTAACCGCTCTCCTCTCATCTTGCAGGATCGCACTCTTATTACACGACGATGCACCTTTAGTCAGGAAATTGAGGGTGTCCCACCTCTTCAGATCGTCCCTCATTTGAGGCGAGCTGGATTCTATGGGATCTCTCGCGTTGTCCCATTTGTGTATGAGCCGCCTTTCGTTTCAGCTTTGATCGAGCGATGGCGGTTGGAGACCCACACGTTTCATTTCCCGCAAGGAGAGTGCACAATCACTCTCCAAGATGTCGCCATCCAGTTGGGACTACCTGTTGATGGGGCTCCAGTTATTGGTCCCACTAATCACGACTGGAGGCAGCTAGCTGGACAACTGTTGGGGGTCACGCCCCCTAAGGATGAAATGTACGGCCAGCGGGTGGGGATGACTTGGTTAACAGAGACATTTCGGGAGTTTCCGCCTAATCCCACAGAGGAGCAGTTGGTACAGTTCACCCGAGCGTATATACTACGCTTGATAGGCGGATGGTTGATGCCTGACCATTCAGGGCATCTCATACAGCTCATGTACCTGCACTTCCTCCAGGACCTCGACCAGTGCGGGCGATATGCTTGGGGTGCTGCGGTATTAGCACACTTGTACCACCAAATATGTCTTGCCACTAATCCCGGGGCCAGGGAGATTAGTGGTTTCCTAACTCTACTGCACGTATGGGCTTGGGATCGATTCCCATCATTGGCTCCTCATTGACCACCTATCGAAGACCAATATGCGACGGAAAATGTTCCACCTCCACCGTTGGCATTTCGGTATGCGTTTAATTGTATATTTATTCTTTGCCTTCTATTAACATTATAATTTTTAGGGGTGTTATACTAATGTTTTTCATTATGCAAGTGGGGCAATGTACACCGTAACTTTCAACCACCGGGCCGAGCCACGCGGTGGTATCGTCGATGGTTTGATATGTCTCGCCAAATTGATGTATGTACAACAATATTATATATACTTATAATCTTCAGTATATCATACTTACGATTTGTTTTTTCAGTTTGTTTAGCAGCCATATCGCAGTGATGCTGTGCGGGCGCTTATTCCACACTATTGCTTGGAGCATTCCGCCGTCTGGCGTTCCTCGTGTCCACTCCTTTGCATGCATATTGTGGAGTGGCACCAGGTTGATCGGGCGCTTCGACAATTCGGGATGGATCAACACATTCCAGACGCGCCAGTGAACTTAGACGCCATGGGCTTCCATGGAAGAGACCTCAAGGGTCGAGTAGTCACTAACTGGAATGTGCACCTTGCACAGTTTGTAACCTATTGGGAGCGACGTTACGAGCAATCAGCAGCTGCCACCAGCTCACCAGCAACCACCGAGACACTCCTTTTGTTAGCCGTCCAATGCACATCAGGAGCTAGAGGAGCCAGATGAGTCATCTCGGCATTCCTTTTCAAGTTATGCTGGTCCTTCCACATCTCACGTGTCTGGTCCTGGTCCATCGACATCTCACATGCCTGGTCCTGGTCCATCGACATCTCACGTGCCTAGTCCTGGTCCATCGACATCTCACGTGCCTAGTCCTTTATCATTGCATATGCCTGGTCCTTCGACATCCCATATGCCTGGTCCTTCATCATCTCACATGCCTGGTCCTTCGACACCGATGTATGGTATGCAGCAGACATCGATGTTTGATATGCAGCAGACATCGATGTTTGATGTGCAGCAGACATTGATGTTTGGTATGCAGCAGACATCGATGTTTGGTATGCAGCAGACATCGATGTTTGGTATGCCAAATTCGTCACAGGGGGGTCTTTTTACCCCGCCACCATATACTATGATGATGATGACTCCTCTTAGTGTTCAGCCGGGCTTTATGAGACAGTTTTTGAATACTCCCCTGTCTTCTGAGGATGCTCATATTGAGAGACAGGTGCAGCCCTTTCCACTACCGCAGTCACTATCAGGAGAGGCAGATGAGAGACATCAAGGTAATCAGGGAGGTCGTAAACGTAAAAGTAAGGCAATAGCTCATCAACGTAAAAATCCTCCACGACAAGCCCAAGGTAAAACTTGCTACATGTGCCCGGGGTGGCATTGGCCAGAGCAGGGGCAGAGGCTGGTGCATGGGTATTCCCGGATCATGGGCCGCTGCAGTGGCAGGAGCAGCATGATGGCGAAGAGGAGGATGATTAAATTTGATTGTTTTATTTTTAATTTTATGTAATTTTGATTATACTTTTCATGTTTTACAATTTATATAATTAAAAGAATTATGATAATTGTTCTTATATTTCTTAAATGATAATTTATGTTATAAAAGTCATATAAATAGTTTGAATTTTTTTTAGAAATATAACAAAGTTCATTTACTTTAATTTAATTAACTTGATTAAATAATATATTGTCAAAAATAATATTTTATTTAAATTAATTTCATTAGTTGAAATATTTAATTTATTTAATTTTATTAAGACAAATTTTTATACATATTGATACATCACTATTTGGGCGTACGCCTAAACGGCCCTCACACCGGGCCTCTTCCCCCCTTCACATCCTACAAAGCGCGCTCGAACCAATCAAGTGCCCTCCGCACAATTAGGGGCGGCACCCCTACACCCAGGATCATGGCGCCCGCCTCAAGATTAACACTCAGTCACCCACGACTACCTCGCTCCGCAATCCACGCTACGGGAGATCGTGGGTGACTGACTTGTTCACACCCACGTTCTCTAGTATTATGGCGATCGCCCGGCAACACAGCAAGCAACCACCCACGATTGCCTTGCTCCGCAATTCTCGGTCTCCACCATCCTCGCTGGTGGAGATCGTGTCTGGTTACGTGGTGCGCCCCGCGCGCTGACCACCTCTCTCCCCCTGCTCTATAAATAGGGCTCAACCCAGCAGACTAAGGTAAGCTACTCTTTACATCTCAGAATTCTCTTACTCTCATATCTCTCTCTTACTAACTTGAGCGTCGGAGTACTCTTCGCAGAGCCCCCCTGTGAAGCTCTTGCAGGTTCTTGTTCGATCCTTGGCTCTAGCAGCCCACATCCGGTGAACTAGGTAAGTGCAGCCCATTTTCTAGTTTATCATTGGCGCCGTCCGTGGGGACCCTCCTCCTCACCTGCTGAACTCTACGGGCTCTCACGCTCGTCTTCTATTGCTTTTTTCTTTACAAAAGCTAACTCACCAACGTTTACCTTGGTGAACTAGGTGATTCTCACTTTGCTATGGCTAATAACGACTCCCCTGGCGATCCCCTTTTGGATGACCCCTCTGATTCCTTGGAGCACGCCCCTGGCTCTCAAGAGGACCAAGAATAGGAGGAACATCGAGAAGAGGGAGCGCTCTCTCGAGTAGCACCACCTACGACCGAGATAGGCGCCACGGGCCAAACTTTCCAGGCTATGGACATCATGTCCATCTTTCGTGGAATGATGAAGGAACAGACAGAATCTCTTCGTCGCGAATTTCAAAGCCTCTCTGTCCACAGCACGCCTCAGGGGTCGAATCACGACCGCCGCAACACAACGGCCGGTTCGGCCCAAGACAACGCGCCCGCTGCCGGGTTTGAGGACGAGCCAGGTACCTTTATTCCCTAGAAGGGACCTTTCGCCTTGTCCATCCAACGTGACATTGTACCACAGGGCTTCAAGATGCCCGTCAAAATGGTGCCCTACGAACCAGCTACAGATCCACATTTGCACCTGAAGGCTTTCCACGCGAATGTCCAGTTGGCGCCCCTCACAGAGGGAAAGAAATGCAAACTCTTTCCCACCACACTCGGTCCAGAAGGACTCCACTGGTACGCCCGCCTGCCGGACTACTCTATCCACAACTTTGATGAGCTGGAGGTCGCCTTTCTCAAGCGCTTTGCCACCAGCATTGTCTACAAGAAACCGTCAACTGTCATGGCGGACCTCATCCAGGGCTCCAGCGAGAGCCTCAGGGACTTCCTCAAGCGTTTCTCCGAGCGCTGTCATGAAGTGGAAGACCTAGAAGACAGCGTGGCCATCCACGTCTTCAAACAGGGCCTGCGCCCGGGAAACGTTTCCAACGAGTTGGCGCTCGCCAACCCGAAGACCTTGGACGTGCTACTGAAGCAAGTCCGCGATTTCATACTTAAGGAGGACAACCAGCTCGCCTCCGAGAGTCGTTTCAGCAAGCTCAAAGATATAACTGACCTACGTGATGAGGTAGACCACACTAGTGGCTGGCACCTCTTAGATTTGTAGCTAACTCTAAATGGGTGAAACAGCCGCCCAGCCTTAAGATTAGTTGCAATCTTTTCTTTTCACGTCTGTTATGTTCTTTTGTGCTAGCTCCCTTCCCCTAAAATGCTTAAGGCCCCCCTTTTGTCATTTCTATGTATGCTCCGACCTACTCAAGGCGGACGCCTTATTATATCAATGAAATCATTTATTTAATGAAGTCATTTTCCATCACAAGATCTCTTTACTTACACACATCTAATCTCACGTCTTAGGTCGAGGGCGCACGCCCCAAACCTTCGGACACGCTTGTCCAAATTCACCTTCCCGGGCTCCCGAAGCGAACGGGGCACGCTTTATGCTTACACATCTCATCTTACCTGATGAGTTAGAGGGCGCACGCCCCACACCTTCGGACGCGCTTGTCCAAATTCACCTTCCCGGGCTCCTGGAGCGAACGGTGCACGCTTTATGCTTACACATCTCATCTTACCTGATGAGGTAGAGGGCGCACGCCCCACACCTTCGGACGCGCTTGTCCAAATTCACCTTCCCGGGCTCCCGGAGCGAACGGTGAGCATCTCACACGACTCGTGTATATTTCACGCTTATTTCCACTACATTCATTTAGGCGCAGCCTAATCTATAAAACTTACAGCGTGTAAGTTATTGACGCTCTAAAGAAGAGCTAGAAGGTAGGAGGGACGCCTCCATACGCTTTCTTTCTGGTGCCCCGCGCGCCCATGAGCCGAGAAGTTGCTCATACGCCATGCTGGTCCATTACCTCTTGGCTGGCTAGCCCCCCCCAGTCCGATCGCCAACTCAATTGGGCGGACACACACATCCACATACATACACTTGCGCAAGTATCAAACACATCGAACAGATAAAGCATTGCAACGGGCATATTTATCGCACTAATCCAAACATTGGCCTTACGGCCTCACATAAATCCTAGCCACACGGCCATACAATTTTTCAATAGAAAATGGCGCACACGCCCTATACAAACTCAGAAAGGGGAACACACCCCCGAAATTACAATTTCTTTACAAAGGATGACCTAGTGATCCGAAATCACTGTGGCGATCGCTCCCGGCACGTGCTCGCCACTGCCTTCTCCGCCTCCGCTATCTGGGGCTATCATTGGCTGCTCCACATCCGCTTCATTCCCCGCGGTGCTCTGCACGTCCGCCAGCGGCACGTACCCCTCGTCGCCCGGCCTGAGCTGCGATCGCCCCTCCCCCAACTCCATTCCATGGATGGTCCAGTCGCTCGGCAGGTCAGGCATTGGCTCACCCGGCTCATCATCATCCGCCCGCATACGGATCTCATGCCCGCCTCGTTCAGGTCGGGGTTCAGCAGACTTAATTGCTTCCGGCAATTCTCAAACCCATGGGCGGCCGCATTGATGTAACACCAATATCACTGCTTCCGTATACATGGCCGCCCGCCATGGCCTCCTTGACTTTCCCTGTTCCCATGGAAGCCCATCATTCCTAATGCTCCCTCTGCGCGGGGGACAAGTACTCCTGTACTTTTGTGGGCGTTCGCCTACAACGCATACATGGCCCAGGCATTGGTTCCATCACATGCACTCCAAACCTATCACCCCGCGAGCCTTGATAAATGGTACGACGAACGCACTCGTTGGCTTCTTTAAGGAGGGACTTGTGATACATCACTATTTGGGCGTACGCCTAAACGGCCCTCGCACCGGGCCTCTTCCCCCCTTCACACCCTGCAAAGCGCGCTCGAACCAATCAAGTGCCCTCCGCACAATTAGGGGCGGCACCCCTACACCCAGGATCATGGCGCCCGCCTCCAGATTAACACTCAGTCACCCACGACTACCTCGCTCCACAATCCACGCTACGGGAGATCGTGGGTGACTGACTTGTTCACACCCACGTTCTCCAGTATTATGGCGTCCGCCTGGCAACACAGCAGGCAACCACCCACGATTGCCTTGCTCCGCAATTCTCAGTCTCCACCATCCTTGCTGGTGGAGATCGTGTCTGGTTACGTGGTGCGCCCCGCGCGCTGATCACCTCTTTCCCCCTGCTCTATAAATAGGGCTCAACCCAGCAGACTAAAGTAAGCTACTCTTTACATCTCAGAATTCTCTTACTCTCATATCTCTCTCTTACTAACTTGAGCGTCGGAGTACTCTTCGCAGGGCCCCCCTGTGAAGCTCTTGCAGGTTCTTGTTCGATCCTTGGCTCTAGCAGCCCACATCTGGTGAACTAGGTAACTGCAGCCCATTTTCTAGTTTATCACATATTAATTTTTATTACTAAAATTTACTATATAAATATTTTATATTTTTTAATTAATATATTTTAAATTTTATAATTATTATTTATTAAATAGTTTTTTAAAATAATATTTAAATTTAATTAGTATTATATTTAACAAATTTTAAACTTAACTTAATATTTAAAATATATAAAACAAAATTTATTATTTTTTAAAAAATAAAAAAAATATACCAAAAGCTTTTTGGTCAAATTGACCAAAAAGCTTTTGGTCCGTGTGTCTTACACGATTTAGACCGTGTAAACTGCACGGTCTGCTATGAAATAGCGCTCACGGGGCGCTATTTCAGGATCTCTGAAATAGCGCTCATTTCAATGAAACTTTTTTTAAAAAAATAAGTTTTAAATCAGCCGATGCCACGTGGCACCGGCTAATTGGTCCGTCAAATCTGAAATAGCATTGAGCTAATGCTATCCCATCTAAGGAAATAAATATATAGGATGGGTATAATGATTCATAATTAATTTATTTGTATTATTTAAATAAAAAAACCATTAATCTTACTAGTAAATAGTAAATATTAGTTTGGTATTATTTACATAAAATTCCAAATTTAAAATTTTGTGAACGTATGTATCTTCTTTGAAGAAGTAGTCATGCATCATGATAATCAATATCCAACAAGTTGAATCCAAATTAGTCCAATTGACCAATGGGAAGTCCGAAAACTCATCATATCATATCATACGAATAATAAAAGAAATGTTATTCACTACTTTGGTTAACTAATTATAGTAATATATATCTTATACTATATGGGTTCACTCCTTTCTGGTCGTCCATATTTAAAATTATAGTTTATGAAATTAAAAATAAGAGAAAATTTATTATTTGGTCTTTCTTTCTTTACTAAGTTAACAATTTAGTCCCTTATTTATTCTACATACATATTTGCGTGTCCGTTAGGGCACGCAAAGCCCCTAGTATATATATATATATATATTTGTGTGTTGTGTGTGAGTCGTGTCCCATGTGGTGATGTTGGTGTTGCTAACACTTACTATTAAAAGACTACAGCTACCGTCCAATAACTTCATCGTTTTCTGACTCACCACCTGTTTTAACACTTACATCATCAATTACATCAACCTAAAATCTATTTCCTTTCTTTTTCTTACTTTAATTACTTATTGAATACAATTTTTTTTAGAAAAAAAAAAGAATATTGATAGATTACGTACAAATTGTAGTCAAACAAGTTTCTTGTTTCTTTCTTCCTTGCTTCTATGATCACGCGTATTAATTCTCTTGTTTTTTTTTTGGCATATGACATTCATTTTATTTGCATCTGTCTCACTCCTAAAAAAAAGTGTCCCTTGTAGAGTTTTGTGGTTACGGCATTTTAGACTAGGGCTTCCATGGCGGCATTTTGTGGCGACGAATTCGGACTAGGCATTCCACGACGACTTCTGGCTTCCATAGCGGCTTCCTGGTTTGGTCCTGATTTTTGGGTGCTCTTCCATGGTCGTTTTGTTTTATTATCTTATTATTGTTGCTTTGAGTCTGTTTATGTCTTTTTTTAGAACAACCATTGGGGTTGTCTGTTGTCCTGTTTGGAAGGGTTTGTCTCTTTTAGATGACTTTATTTATGTTTCCTTTTTTTAGATGGTTGTAGCTTTAGTTGGATCCTTAGATCCGCTAACTTGGCAGTTGATTATCTTGCCAATTTGTCTAAAACGAGGACGGGTTCTCTTGGATGAGTTGTAAACCCCCCACCTTCGTCAGTTGATATCCTGTCTAGTGTTGTTGTTTATGCTAGGGAGGGATTGACTATTTTTACCTTATTTTCATTTGTATTGTGCTTGACTTTGCCTTACTTTTGAATGAATTATGTTTTAGGCCAAAAAAAAATATGAAGATTCATAAGATTAAACTGTTTTTAGAAATATGATAGTTTCATGATTATTTTTTTAATCTTGGTACTAGATACAAAATTAAACTACTATAGACTTTATAATCAAAATTGTGTTTAATATGTACATATCAAACACTATTAAAAACTCATTTAGTGCTTGGCCTGTCGGATTAGGGATACTTTGAGAAAAAAAAAACTCACTTAATCCAATTGATGTAGGGTTTGGAACAACCACAATAATAGCCTTTATAAATATTATACATCAAATAACTCGTTTTTATTTTGTTGAGAAAAAAATTATTAAAATATAAATATTAAATACTGAATTGAGAGACTTAATGTTTTATAAATTAAAATTTTAATTTACTCAATATCAACTGTTTCATTGTATTGTTAGCCCTCACTTATGATCTATAATAAAATTAATAAGCTACGAATATTAGAGTTTCAAAGAATCCAAACTACCATGAATAGTTTCATTCTTTTGCTAAAAATTTAGACAAACGGTGTAAAATGCAAATGAGTCATCTATTAGTCAAATTTAGATAAACCCTTGGGGATCGTGGTTCAACAAGCAGCATATAGACAAGTAAACTCAAATATTAAGAAAGTTCAACATAATTTATAAATAATTAGATTAGATGTTTCAAGTATAAATGTATAATGTCTGAGCTACGGGAGTGGAAAAATATAAGTTAAATTGTATTAAGACATTTTGAGTTTTAAATTGGGATAGAAATTACTCTTTTGTTTCAAAAAATTTATAAAAATACTTTTTGAGTTTTTAACTTTACCCGTTTAAAACCATTGATTTTTAAATCTTGGTAGACATATCTTTTAAGTTTTTAACTTTATCCACTTAAGATCCTTAAATAATTTTTATTTTTTTTTTTAAAAAAGTGAACAAAACTAAAAGCTCAGAAGGCTATTTATTAAATTTTAAAACTTAGAAGTATTAAATGAGTAAAATTAAAAACTTAAATGGATTATTTATCAAATTTTAAAATTAAAAAGTGTATGCTGATATAACCCAAAACTTAAAGAGTTATAATGCAATTTGACCAAAAAAATATTTGTTGATAAAAAAATTACTTTAATAAGCTTTAGCAATCAATTAAAAGATGTTACTTAATTCTTATAATAAATAAATAAAAAAGCAGGTGCATAATTTTATTACTATAAATATTTTTGTAAATATATATATATATATATGTATATTTCAACACATGTGCATATACTATTTACTGAACATATGCCTATCAATTAGAATTTGTTGATTAAGAATTTCCTTCAAACACTATACCTCTGAATTTATCTAGTTGGACTTTGTCTCTGTTTTTTTTTTCCTTTGTTCTTTGGGTTAGTTAAAGTTTCTAAATTGTAATTTGTGTTTTGTATGAAGCCTGCATATGCTATATATGCAGGTTCAGAGGAAACTTCTGGATGACTCAAAAATCCCATTTTCCATTTTATTTTGTATTGTAATACTCATAGTGCAAAAACCCGGACCGGACCGGGCGATCCGACCGGTGAACCGGCAAACCGAAACCCAGGCCGGTCCGGAAAAAAAATACCAGATTGCAGTTGAACCGGTGAGTCACCGGTTCAACCGGCGGTCCGACTAGTGAACCGGAGAACCGGTTTGACCCGCCAAAGTTTGTAAAATTACATATTGACCCCAAAAAATTTTCAAAAAATTACAAATTAGTCCCTGGATACATATTATAGATGGACTAAAATGAAAACTTTAAAAAAATTTTGGGGTCAATATGTAATTTTTACAAAACTTGTTATGGTTAAAATTGCAAAATAGCTCCAAAGGTACTAAAGTGTTTAATATTTACTTTATATTTAAATTATTACAATATATTAATTTGTATTTAATGAATATGTATATTTGAAAATGTATTTTTTAAGTAAACCGGCTCAACCGGTTAAACCAGTGACCCAGCGGTTGAACCATTGAACCAGTGACCCGAGCCTTCCACCGGTTTGATGACCGGTCCGGTTTTTTGCACTATGGTAATACTATTATTATTAATTTGGTCAAAGTGTAAATTTGATCTCATATCTTTTGTTCAATTTCCAATTTAGTTCTGTATCTTTTTTTTGTTGTACTTTTGGTGTCATATCATCTTTGGTTCCACATCTTTTGGTCAGGTTGCAGAATTGGTCTCATATCTTTGGGTCATGTGGAACTAACAATAAAACATTTTGCAAAGATATGAGATCAATTCTGCATCTTTCCAAGAGATATGAGACCATATTGGGATCTGACCTAAAAATATAAGACCAAATATTTAACAAAAAAAGATATGAGACCAAATTGGAACTTGACCTAAAGATATGAGACCAAAAGTGCAACAAAAAATATACAGAACCAAATCAAAAACTGGACAAAAATTATGGGATCAAATTTACAATTTGGCCTACTAATTTTCATCTATAAAGGAACATCGACCTAACTAGGGGTCACTAAAATTTTATTTTCTTTTTAAGCACTTGAATCACTTGTACGTTCCCACACGTGTTATGTGGTAACCCACACACTCTGAGATCATATCACACGCAATCACTTTTCCATTGACATTTTTTATTTTTTTGACTAAACTTATCAAAAATTAATTCCCCACATATTAATTCTATTTTACAAAGCTTTTTCAACTTTGAATTTTTTGCTCTATACTTTTTTTTGTGGACTAGAGAATGCAGTATTCTTCTCCATCTTTGCTTCTATCCCATTCTTCATCCAATTGCTGCCTATAAATTCTCATTCTTTCTCACTTCTTTCCATCAATCCCTTCTCTTCATTTCTCTGCATTTTCCAACCACTATTCATATTTCCTTCACAAACATTAGAGTGTGACCTTTTTTGATACATTAACTAACATGGGTTTTGAGAGTGAGAGCCGTGATCATCAGCTTCTGTCTAAGATTGCTACAAATGACAAACATGGCGAGAATTCTCCTTATTTTGATGGGTGGAAGGCATATGATAGAGACCCATTTCACCCCACAAAGAATCCTCATGGTGTTATCCAGATGGGTCTTGCAGAAAATCAGGTAACTCCCACTTTTTTCTCACCTTCATCAAGTTACAATGAGTGTGGTGAGGCCAAGGTGTTTGATAAAATGACTCACAATTTTATTTTATTTTTGCAGCTGTGTCCTGATTTGACTAAAGAATGGATAAAGAAGAATCCCAAGGCCTCCATTTGTACTCTTGAAGGAGTGGATCAGTTCAGCTATATTGCAAACTTTCAGGATTATCATGGACTCCCAGAGTTCAGAAATGTAAGCAATGGCAGAATAAGAAGAAGAAGATGAACTCATTTTCTATATAATGAGCAATGAGCATTATATATATATATATATATAATATTATATATTATATGGTGGTGAAAGTTGAACATAATTATGACAAATTGTTTTGTTTTTTGTGCAGGGTGTGGCGAATTTCATGTCAAAAGCGAGAGGTGGTAGGGTCAAATTTGATCCTGACCGTATAGTAATGAGTGGAGGAGCTACAGGAGCAAACGAGCTCATCATGTTCTGTTTGGCTAATCCTGGAGATGCTTTTCTGGTTCCTTCACCTTATTACCCAGCGTATGTACCCTCTTTAATTACTTCTCAAATTTACTCTGTGTCTCATTCAAATTTTCCACAAACCCATCATCAAAGATCAAAAGTGGAAATAATATCTCAAGGGGCTAAATTGCACTTAAAACTTGTGAGTTTTAGGCCGGAGCACAAAACACTCGTGTTTTAAAAGTTGACAGACTGAGTTTTTACTTAGGACTCTTGAGTTTTAAGTCAGAGGTACAAAATATCTCTCAGTTAAAACTTCGGTCACTTATCACTCTTAAAAAGCTTCACTTCTTTTTTTATACAAAATGGTGATAATTATATTGAACGGAAAGTTGACAAAAGGTATCAACTTTTAAAATTTATGAATGTTTTATTTATTTTTTTTGGGCCCAATATGAGTGTTTTATACCTCCTCAGAAATAATAAGTACATTTTAGGCTCTCTGTAAAGACTATAACAGCGACACTGAACAGCTTTTTTTAAAAAATGTTTTCGAAGTATGTGAATCATGAAGTAGTTAGCAAGTGGTTTTGATATCCTAGAAAACTGTAGAACTAACTGGTTTGAGAGATTGTGTTACTTGGGAGCCACGTGTGAATGTTGTGATAAAGTTGGGAGTCTTTGTTACGTTACCTAAAAAGGGAAGAAGAAGAAGAAGAAGAAGATTGTGTTCACACTTCACATGAATCAGCAAACCATTTTTGGTCTTTATAATTTATTATTTTAAATAATGAGTTTGGTTCCTTTTGGGGGTTAAATTATTATGGAATTGATTTAAAGTCAATTTCACCAACTAAGTAGGGAGGTGTGTCAATTCCACAATTTCCTTACCATTTAAGGTTAATGCCTTATGGCAGTGACATACAAACATATCTACAAGTCCAAAAGAAAATTTATAAGGCCTGACTTGATTCAAGCATGCTGTAATATAAATTAATTTTTGAACCTTCTTCAGCCTCAGAAGTCAACTAGCTAGCTAGCATGCTCAAGAAATTTCCTACTAAAATCCAAATTTGACACTTACATAGCTCAAACCTCGGTGGTCCCTTACCTTTGAGGCTTTGACCTTTGAAAGTTGAAAATTTAAACCATGAGAATCTCAGTGTATACTATATAGTCACCTTGTATTCAAACAAGATATCAACACAGACACACATGTACAGCTGGATCTTAGAAAATTTTCACCGTCAGATTCTACAAAATTTACTTTTACTGTTGACATCTCTTTGGTCAAAACTAAGAAATATATATATTTATATATATATAAATATATATATATTTATATGATTTGGCCACTCATTGAATGCATGAACCATAATGGTATTGATAATTACTGTGTTGGTCAAGAAAAGTGACCTTAAGAGGCTCAAATTATGACTATATATATTAAATTTTATTTTTACAAGTGAGATTAAACTTTAATTTGAATGGTATATTCATATATCTCACAAACATTATTTCATATTGTATTATTGCAGATTTGTCCGTGACTTGTGTTGGAGAACTAGGGCCCAAATCATTCCTGTCCACTGTAATAGCTCCAACAACTTCAAGATAACCAGAGAAGCTCTTGAAGCAGCCTACAATAAAGCCCAAGAAGATAACATTAAGGTTAAAGGTTTGATCATAACAAACCCATCAAACCCTTTAGGCACCACCTTGGACAGAGACACACTCAAGAGCCTAGTGAGCTTCATCAATGAGAAGCAAATCCATTTAGTCTGTGATGAAATCTATGCTGCCACAGTCTTCACCTCTCCTAGCTATGTAAGTGTCTCTGAGATCATACAAGACATGGAAGAATGCAATATTAATCTTGATCTCATTCATGTTATATATAGCTTGTCTAAGGACATGGGCCTTCCTGGGTTTAGAGTAGGGATAGTTTACTCCTACAATGACACTGTGGTGAACTCGGGTCGAAAAATGTCCAGCTTCGGATTAGTCTCCTCTCAGACTCAACATTTTCTCGCTACAATGCTCGGGGATGACGAGTTCGTCGATAACTTCCTCGTGGAGAGCGCGAGGAGGTTGAGAGAAAGGCATAGTGTCTTCACAAAGGGGCTTGAAACAGTGGGGATTACTTGCTTGCCAAGCAATGCAGGGCTTTTTGTGTGGATGAATCTGAGGAGGCTGCTAAAAGAGCAGACATTTGAAGGCGAAATGATGCTATGGCATAGCATTATCAATGAAGTGAAGCTGAATGTGTCTCCTGGTTCATCTTTTGACTGCATAGAGCCAGGTTGGTACAGAGTTTGCTTTGCTAATATGGATGATGAAACAGTGGAAGTTGCATTAAGGAGAATCAGAGCATTTGTGGGAAGAGAAAATGAGAAAAAACCAGTGAAAGTGAAGCATTGGCAAAGCAAGAATCTGAGGCTTAGCTTCTCTTCTTCAAGAAGATTTGATGAGAGCACTGTTTTATCACCTCACATTATGTCTCCTCATTCACCAATTCCTCACTCACCCCTTGTGAAAGCTACATAATTATATATATATATATATATATATGCAGCTGATGATGGAGGATTTAATTTAACACCCAATAAATTGATTCTTCAATATATATATATATATAGATATCTTAGTTGAAGTGTATGTAGGGAAGTAATGTTTGATTAATGTTTTGTGCATGCTCATTATATATATGGAGCTAAGTTATGATGATTTTTTTTTTCTCCCATTTATTTAGATGCTTAAAGCTTTCTAATGGGAGCACTTGAAGTACTTGAAGTGGTCTAGTATGTGGAGGTTGTCCATATTGAGGACAACTAACTCTAGTGGTGTTAATTAGTGACTAGAATTATGTGTAATTCATGAAGTGTTATTATATCTATGATCATGATCATGAAGAATGTTTCATTTATTCCATGAGTTATATTTCACTTTTCTTTTATATCTGAGGAAAAAATTGCACCTTTCATCCTTTTTTTTTTTTGTACAGACCTTTCATCCTTTTTATATCTCATGGAAAGTTGAAAATGAGGGGCTTTCTTGTTTGGTAATGAAAACAATAGGGATGAAATTAAAGTGTACATGTATAGTAAGTGGTATACATCATGTATTAAGTTCTCAATTAAAGAAGATTAATTTTAAATTTTTCAATGACAAAAGAAGGGAAATTTATACCCATAATTATATCTAAAAAAAAGGAAGAAAATTGTTTGAAATGTATACATGAATGAAGAGATACTTCATTTTTCTTTTTGGTAACAGGATTTCACTTATTGTTTAATTAACTAAAAGAATTCAATTAAAATAATAAAATCATCACACAAGATTAGTCAATTACACAAAAATGTTTGACTCAACAAGTACTATTTTTTTTATAAAAAAAATGAAGTGTTAATGCATGGTGGTATATTAATTTGATTTTTTATATATAAAAATCTCGCTACTTTTTATACTTTTAATTCCTAGTCCTTGTATGTATTTTTTAAAAAAAGAAAATTATTTTTTTCTTGATTCCAAACATATATACCCTAGTTTATATGGTTCTTTATAGAAGAATATATCTGTTATTCTATATCTATATGCTTGAAAAAGTTTAGTTGAAAAATCGTTAGTTGCCAACTTTTGTGACATAATGTTGCATACATATGGGTGGGTTGAATATTACTTACCATATATATTCCTAAAACAAAAGGCACATGGAACATTTTTTTATACAATATTTATAATTATTTTAGAGTAAATTGACAATATAGTTTCTATCGAATTGATAACTAAATTTTTGAAAGGTTAAAATACATAATTTATTTTTTAAAAAAATTAAATAATATATTTATTAATCATTTTTATGGACTAAAGAATATATGATTTAGTTCTTCTAGTGACTAACAAATATATCATTTGATTCTTTCAAAAACTAATATATTTATTAATCACGTCTTAATTTAGTGACATTTCAGAGATTCAATTATTTGCTCTTTATTTTATTATATATGACTTTAGATGTCGAGACCTGGTATATTATTTTTATATGAGTATCATATAAGATAAAGAAATAGTAATAAGTTTTATAGTATAAAAAAGGTTAAAGCCTTGAATTGGTCTCAAATGTATAGGAAAGATTTTAAATTATTCTTTAATGTTTCATTTACTTCAAAATGATTTTATATATTTTCATAATTTTTTATGTTATTTCCAAATTAGAGAACATTATTATATATATCTCGTTTCAAGTTCAAATATAATAAATTCAAAGATAATTACAAATTACTTTTTTCCAAGTATTTTATCTATCCAATTGACATTGTTTACAAACAAAGTCAAATCGAGTTTCAAAAGTAGGTTCTTTATTTCACAGTCAAATAAGTGAAGTGTGGTTATACCTCTCTCGTTTCAAATTTGAATGTGACAAGTTTGAAACTATGTGTTAACTATTAAAGATTTCTTTCTCTACCCAATTGAAACTGTTAACAAATAAGATCAAATCGCGTCTCAAAAGTAAGTTTGGACTATCCTTCTAGGACTTTTTAGTCCCAAACCTATACTTTCAAGACGTGATTTGAGCTCGTTTGTTGACGATCTTAACTTAATAGAAAAATAACTCTTCAAGAATTAACATATAGTTATGAAATTGAAGCATTCAGATTTTAAACAAGAGATATGTGATCAACTTGGTTTATTTGATTATGAAACGAAAGGTCCACTTTCGAAACTCGATATTTGAGCTCTTTGAGGACACTCCTAATTGGATAGTAAAAAATATTCGTTAAAAATAACTTATAGCTTTGAATTTGTCACTTAAAATATGATTATATTCAAATAGTTTAAGGCCAATTTATAAAATTATGATAAATTAAAAACTAGAAAATTTGAATACCTATAATATTAATTTTGGCATTAATAATTAATTAGGTTAGGTTGGAGACGTGTATAGTACATGCATTGAAATATGTAGGTATATAGGGATTTGGATTTAGGTGAATATATGTATGGAGGTTTTATAGGAGACATAGTGACCCACAAGAGAGACGACAGAAGCAGAAGCATAAAAGATATATAGACATAATCCTTAAAGAGTTTGAAAAATATGAAAGTGTTGTTTCAAACTTGTTTCTACGCCAAATGTCATCATATGCATATATATGTTATATGTCAATTACCAACCAATTAGCATTAATATCTATATCTATAATATATATATAGTGTGAAGGATATCTCTTTTGATTAGATTTGTGAGAATTATAAGAGGCTTTTCTTGCCGTCTGGGACATATACTACTGTGTTTAATTTGATATGTGTCAAACATGACTCATGTGACAGTGATCTCACATATCTAACTAGAGGGATACAGCCATGCATGCACAAACTAGATTCACTTAATCTTTTTTTTTTAAAAAAAATGCATATATATGTTTGATTTCATGAAAAGTAAACTTTATTTTTTTGGACGAAAAAATAAAAAAAAAATGTAAAGTCGTATATACATATATAAAATATCAGAAAAAGTTTAACTTTTTTACATTTTAAATCAAAAAATTAAACGCCAACAAAGGTTGGCTCAGTTGGTAAGGAGTCAACTCATAACCCACAAGGTCGTGAGTTCGAATCCCGCTGCTGATGTGAGGGCCTTGTTAGTAGACAATTTGTAAGTACCTCTCTAAGCTCTCATAGAGCTTGGAGGCATGTCTTGGCCTTGGTGAGCCCTCGGGGCCCAACTCACCTAAATTTTTTTTCGGCCAAAAAAATATCAAAAAAATTAAACAACATAGTTAATTTTACTAATTAAACCCCCAAAAATATTTGTAATGTAGTGCAATTTTTTATTCAAATTTTTATTATCAATTGAATTTTTTCCCCAATATCCCATAAGCTTTAATTTTAATTTATTATTAATTATATGACAGTGGTTTAGCATGACTATTGAAGTTTTTTTATGTTTATATATAATCTGTTATTCTTAATCTATGATTGAACAATCATATATATATATATTAGTATATTTTTTATTATATTATTTTTGTGTTTTTCTAATTTTATTTATTCTTAGTTTAGTTATTACTAGATGTATTCTAAATATTCGGTCTATATACTATTAAATTTATATCATTATTCCTTAGATTCTTGAAGGTGGCCAGCATGTTTTTTATCTTGTCATTCTCAATACATATCATTTATGTAAACAAAGGGAATAAAAATAAATAACAAAATGAAAATGACTCACATATATACCCTAGCAATATATATGATGCAGCTTTCGTAAATAAACTAACTTATACATATTCAATAAAATTTAGTTAAAGGGTCATTTTGGTCCTAAATGTATGCTCTAATGTTCATTTTGGTCCATTATGTTTCAAAATGTTCAAATTGGTCCTAAATGTTGGCAAAATGTTTCATTTTGCTCCCAAACTATTGAATATGACTTGTTTCAAGTTCAAACGTGACGAGTTTAGAGCTACGTATTATTCTCAAATAGTACTTTCTCTATCCAGTTGGAGCCGTCAGCAATCGAGGTCAAATCGGTCCTAAAAGTAGACCAATCGTTTCATGGTCAAACAAGCAAAGTTGATCTTATATCTCATTTCAAATTCGAATGCGACGAATTCAGAACTTCGAGTTCCTCTTAATAAGTCTTTTGAACTTGAAATGAAGAGAGAAATATGACTAAACTCAATGGTTTGGGACCAAAATGAAACATTTTATCAATATTTAGGACCAAAATAAAATAGTTTGCCAACATTTAGGACCAATTTGAATATTTTGAAATATAATGGACCAAAATGAACATTAGAACATACATTTAAGACCAAAATGAACCGTTAACCATAAAGTTTAAGAAAATATGAAAATAAAATAAGTTAATGAAACTGATTAAATTAATTTTTTAAAAAAAGAAGTATTTTAAAAAAGATTTATGTGCTGATTCAGTGTATATATTAAATTTTTACTTTTACATTATTACAATTGATTTTTTTTTTTTGCTGATAAAATAATCAACAGCATTAGTTAGAAATATTTCATAATTTTTTAAAAATAAATTAGTAGTAATTTTTTTCACTACCAGATCAAGCAAAAAGTGTAAGGGCCTGTTTGGGGATGCCCCATCCCAAATTCATCCCATTCTAATCCTAATCTCAACCTAAAATTAGATGAACAGTCCAGTTTGGGTGTTTGTCTGACACATAATCTCATCTCATCTCATCCAAATCATCATCTCATCCAAATCATCATCTCATTTATCATACATTTACTAATCTACCCCTATTTATATACCTATATTTACCTACACTCTAATACAAATATAAAAAAGATAATTAGACAAAATAGTAATTTTACATACCCTCATTTATTACACTTATAATTTTCTCTCTCTCCATCATTTCTTATTAATTTTTTTTTTCTCCCTCTCACTCACTCACAAACACACACAAACTTCTCTCTCTCCTTTTCTCTCTATCTCTCACACACCCACCTACCCACTCCCTCTCTCTCCCTCATATATATATATATATATATATTATATTTATATTATATATATATAATTTATATTAATTTAATTAAACAAAGATGTTTTTGTCTATTTGTAATGTTGTTTTTTTTAGTCCCAACATTTCTCTATTTCTTTTGAGTAAAAATACAATTGAATCCCTAAATTATTTTTTAAGTTACAATCTTCTATTCTATTTACTGTATTTTTTTAAAAAAGAGAAAAAAATTACTTATCTTCACTTTTATAGGCATTTTAGTCCTCAAACTATGAGCTCAATTTCCTTGGCTAGTAAAACTATTTTATGTTTAGTTTTTTTCTCAAACTATGAAAATAGTTTGATTTTGGTCCTCAAACTATTTGTTGTTCTAAATTCGTGTCCAAATTCATCCGATGATTATTCGCTATGGATAATGGAGAAATAACGGTTATTTTTTTGTTGGGAAAATACACAAGTTTCCATGTGTTTGTTATTTTTCTGGTTCGAATCATGGGTAGCAAAAAAATTGCAATGTTGTTTTGTTGGGAAATTACAAAGTTATGGACCAAATTGTACATTTACAATCATTTCCATATTACTTGCATTCTGGTCCCACGATATTGTTTGTTATTTTTTGCACCTTGCAAATAAAAAATATACCCGATTGTTGACGGTACAAGCTTTGTTCGAGCCCCGAGTACAGATATTAGGGACCGATTCTTTGGACCGATACAATGTTATGGACCAAATTTTATGTTTACAATACTTTTCATGTTATTTGCATTCTAGTCCCCAAAATATTACTTATTATTTTCTTTATATTCAAATTCATAAATGTGCCCCATTATTCATGGCTTGGATTCTCTACGAGCTTTGAATTATCACTCACACATGTTAGGGATTGATTAATTGGCCGGATACAAATTTATGGACCAAATTGCATTCTCAAAAGAATTTTAATGTTATTTTCATTTTGCCCCATAATCTCATCCAATAGGATGGACCAAAATCCATCATCCTATAGGATTGAGAAATCACGCTTTCCAAGAGCATCTCATCCAAATATCATCCCAGTCAAACCCCAGTCAAACCCCACCCAAACACCTATATCTCATCTCAATCTCATCTCAATCTCAATCTCAACATCATTATTTCATACCATTTCTACCCCTATACAAAATAAATAAATCCAACAACCTATTTCACCTAACCACAATCATTACATACCCTTTTATATAATTTCACACCCTATTATACATCATTTTCTCTCAAACCATCCAAACACTTCATCTCATCCTAATTTCAACATCATCTCATCTCATCTTATAGGTTGAGATTGGATTGAGATTGGATTGAACTTACAAGTTCCCAAACAGGCCCTAAGCCTTTTCAAGCTTAAAATTGCCAATATGACTGAAATTTTAACTTTAATTTTGGCCCAAGATCAGTCCAAATATATTTCCTTAATATCGAGTAATATTGATTTAATATGAATAGGTTTTGCGGCGACATAATACACTGCAAATGTTCTCTTTCTCTCTCTTCTATAATTGCTCTCTCCTTTATAATTGTTCTTTCTATTATATTTTTTTTTTCTCTACTTACTATTTGTAGTATGAGAGATTTTTAATAGTTTATAGGCCAAAGTCTTATTTTGGTCCCTCTGTTATGCTCATTGTTTCAAGTAGGTCCCTTAGTTATTTTTCGTTTTATATTGGTTCCTCAGTTATTCAAAACTTGTCAAAGTTGGTCCCTCTAACGTTTCCATATATTTTTCTGTTAAAAAAAGAGGAAAAATAAACTTTCATCCCCAAAAATTTTATTTTTTTATATTAAGGTTCTTTTCTTTTTATAATAGGATCAAAACGTAAGAAAATGAAGTAAATTAAGATTTTAAATGAATTTTCCCAAAAACACAAAATCTCTCTCTCCCCACCAAAAAAACAACTTCGATTTGGATCCAAGAAAACCACTTCACCAGATGAAATTTGTTAGGAGGAGATCTCTGATGACGGAAATCTGTGATTCCTTAGCAAAAAAATAGAAGAAACCCACTTCATTGNCTCTCTCTCTCCACCAAAAAACAACTTCGATTTGGATCCAAGAAACCCACTTCACCAGATGAAATTTGTTAGGAGGAGATCTCTAACGTCGTCGTCGTCTATGTCATCATCAACAAGAGAATCAATGATTCCGATGCCGACTCCAATTCGGGAAGCCAAGGGAGGTGACGATTTCCGTCACTTCACTTGTGAAGAGAGAGATTTTGTGTTTTTGGGCAAATTCACTTAAAATCTTAATTTACTTCATTTTCTTGCGTTTTGATCCTATTATAAAAAGAAAAGGACCTTAATATAAGAAAATAAAACTTTTGGGGAAGAAAGTTTATTTTTTCTCTTTTTTTAACAGAAAAATATATGGAAAACGTTAGAGGGACCAACTTTGACAAGTTTTGAATAACTGAGGGACCAATATGGAACAAAAAATAACTGAGAGACCTATTTGGAACAATGAGCATAACAGAGAGACCAAAATAGGACTTCGACCTGGTTTATATAGTCTCCCTAATTAATTTATTATTTCTTTAGTATATATTATTGTAAATTCTTTCCTTGCTTTTGTTATGAAAAGGATGAGGTTTTGTCAATGGACAAGGGTGTTGAACTTAATAAGGGATCCCCTAATAGCTCAGTTCGGTTGAGCACATTGTAATTATTTGTCTTTTTTTTAGGTTGATGTATAAATGTCTCTCTTAGTTATTCTAAAATATACTCTTTCTCATTCTAACTCATTTAACTTTCTGAGACATCTATTGACTTAGACATCAAAGTGATTCACGGAATCTCAATTGATCTCATTGTGTGTTATCTGCAAGTCATCTTTCCAATCTCTAGAATTCCCACGTTGAGTCCAGTATCATCAGAAACCAATGAGTTGAAAATTTGCCTAATCTATGAGTTATATATATGGAGGGTTGGAATTTGAAGAGTTACCATCACAAAAATAAAACCTAATGTTTTTATCTTCTCATTTGAAGATCATATGTTGAATGTGGGAGAATCAAATGTGGACGGCCTTGGATCTTAGGACATCTTTCTATTAGTTTCTAAAGGAATGCGATGGACTTTTAGAGTACGATTCGAGAAATTTAATGACAGTTTAGTCCACACGAACTACAAGTTAATTATGGTGGATGCATATTTATTTGAAATCTGATTATCTGAAATTAATCAATGTCATCATATGAATGGTATTGAATGTAGGTGGGAATATATATAGTTATATCATTAATTATTTTAGAGAAAGATTGTATCTTTGCAATATTAGTCTTTGAATATGAATCTGATTATCTGAAATTAATCATTTTTGTTTTATTGTTTCTCTATTTGTAATTCTGTTAGATTATGTATGTATCTCTGTTACTATATTTTATCGCAATGTAATGCATTTGTTAAAAATATGCGTATTAGCTTTTTTGTATAAATATAGAATACAAAATCTTAGAGAAAAGACAAAAATACTAAATAGTTTACGACATAAAAATGAAAAGAAATGGCCAAAACACAAAAATTGAAGTTACTATTACAAAGAACAACACAACCTTAATTTAAATTTTCTTCATGAAGTCAGAAATTCATTAGGCTTTATTTTCGAAGATCAAATTCAATTTTCAAAGACAGCATAATGCAGTGGATTAGTGCGTTTGGTCCATTGACTTTAATTAGTTCGTGCATATATACCAAAATGTTAAAGGATAATGATCACAAATATTACTTCCCTCGTTTTCTCATTTACTCAAAATATTTCTTATACTTTACCAAACAATTATATACTTTTTTTAATAATTTTTCTTTTTTGGAATAAAAAAGGACAGTTTCTTTTTGTAGTATTTTTGGATGTTAAATTCCTTTCTTTTGAAAGTTGAAAGGAAAAAACTTATATTAAGTTTTTTATATCCTTGTTATCAAGTTCCTCCAATCATAAGTTTTAAATATATTCTCTTTTTTCAATAATTAGTCGTCATATAAAAAGTGGTATTTAATATTCTCTTTCTATCATGATTAATCATATATAAAATTTTTGTCACGTGTCAAATGTTAATTAGAGAAGTTGATAGCAAAGATGTAAAAAACTTGATATAAGTTTTGCCTAAGTTAAAATCGTTCTTTTGTGCCTTAATTGAAAGAAATCTAAAAATTGGCTAAGGGTTGAACTTTTGTTAATATCTTTATTTTATATTAGGCAAAAGTACTATTTTCCTCCCCAAACTTTACACCAACTGTCAATTTTGTCCCCAATCTTTTTTTGCTGTCAACTCCGTCCCCAAACTTTACACCAACTCTCAATTTCATCCCCAATCTTTTTTTGCTGTCAATTTCATCCCCAAACTTTACATCAATTGTCAATTTCATCCTCGATTTTTTACATTTTCGTCAATTGTATCCTTTGACTAACTTCTTTTAATAAATTAACGACAGACTGCATCCTGTTTTTGAATCTAAGTTAGGATTTGAGTTTCTTTTTCTATCAATTTTAGATTATATATCGTTAGCCACATAGATTTTGTCGTCAATATTTGGCTAAAGGAAGAGCAAAGGATAAAATTGACCAAAATATAAAAGATTAGGGACGAAATTGACAGCATGTGTAAAGTTTGGGGATGAAATTTACAACAAAGAAAGATTGGGGACGAAATTGAGAACATCTGTAAAGTTTGGGGATGAAATTGACAACAAAGAAAGATTGAGGACGAAATTGACAGCAGGTGTAAAGTTTGGGGACGAAATGTATACTTTTGCCTTTATATTATATAAATATGTGTGTGTAAAAGAAATGTAAGGTCTAGTAAATAACTGTTGTTAATCTCTTTATTTTATATTATATATATCCTGTTGGAGTTTTCTTTATTTTTCAAAGTCTCACATTGGTTGTATAAGAAAGTTAAGTGGGAGAGGAAACTTATAAATAAAGAGGAGTTTTCACCTTAAGAGACACCACAACTTACATAGAAATTTTAAAGGGTATAATGAGGTTTGGGTAGTTGTGTGTCATTTGTGAGCGAGGGTTTACAATTTTCTCGAATCAAAAATTGTACTCCCTCTGGTTCACAATATCTGCCTTAGTTTTGAGAATTCCTATATTTCAAAATATCTGATGTTTTACAAAATCAAGAAAACATTAATTATCTTTTTACAATTTTATCCCTACCTGTTCTCTCTTAATAATAAATATTCTTTGAAAATAAGTAAGAATAAATGAGGGTAATATAATCATTTTATTTTAAACTTTTTTAAGTTCAAGGTAAACTAATCATTTTCTTGGTCCGTGTGCACCCACCAAATTACAACAGATATTGTGAACCGGAGGGAGTATTGAGGAGGGTTTGTAATTTTTTCTGTGCAAAAATTATAAATAGTGAAGTTTGTCCCAGTTGGGGCCGTGGAGTAGGTCTTGAGACACCGAACCATGTTAAAGTTGTGTTCGTTTTTTCATTTCCTTTTCTTTTATTTATTATGTGGGTTGCACTTCTGCCCAACAATAATCATTAAGTTATTATAATTTTAAAGTTTGATACATATATAAATATTTTCGATAGATATAACTGTGCATTTAAAATGAATTGCAAGTAGCATTATTCTATGTAACTCTTGGACATTGTTAACTATTCTCATTAGAGTAAATTAATAATACAACCTTGAAATATTAATGGACAATTCGTTCATTGTAAAATTAATGAAACGGTATACTTTTTATCCTTTAGTAAGGAAAAATATATTGTTTAATTCTTATATGGACTAAATAGTATACTACTTGAATTTTTCAACGACTAAAGTGTATATTTCAATATTTAAGATATTGAGTTAGTTTTGTTATAATCATTATCTAATGAATTGGGATAATAACATGTCTTATTAAGTTCAAATATAAATATTTTTTTGGCTAACCTGTTAAAATCAATTTAATACACTAGTTTAGACCGGTTGGGCTAGCAAATCAATTTTAGTTAAAAAAAAAATTGAGCCCATTATGGTTTACTTTGGGTTATAAATTTCAAAATTATAAGTTTGTTCAATTCAACCGAATTCAATCGAGTCAGCTCATAAAAATAAAAAATAAATAAAATATTTTGTATTTAGTTAAAATTATATTTTTATCTTTTCAATAATATATATTATTTCTTCAATTGGTCCTATATTATAAATTTGTTATTGAATATGATCATATCTCTCTCGTTTTAATGCCAACTCAATCCAACTTATCGATTTGTTATGAGCCAATTTGTTAACCCAACTCAATCCAACTTATCTTTTTTTTGGCCAAACAATCCAACTTATCATTTTTTTAGTTTTTGGTTGATTTGAGTTAACTCAATTGTTTTCTTCGGTCTAACCCAACTCATTTCAATTCAACTTAATCCAATTAGTAAGATAAAGCATTGAGTCCGAACCAACCCACTATAAATTCAACCATAACCGATCCAATCCTTAAAAAATTGTATATATCAAATTAATTGAATCAGATACAATAGTGAAATTATATTTATAATTAAATTTAAGTATATATTAATTTTTATGTTATGTTAATTAAATTTATTGAGTAAATTTAAAAATATATTAACTAAATTTAAAGTACAATAAGTATTAATTTTATGCTAAATTTAATATTCTAAATTAACGAGAAAAAAATTGTTCAAGTCAGACGAGAACAAAAAAACAAATTTATTTAGATAATACTTCCGCAATGCATGGTGGTTTGGAGAATTCTAGAGAAAAATTGTCCATACATTTATCCTTCATGATATAGATATATGTATATTCTTGAATCTCTAAACATTTTCTTGCACAAGTTTCCATTTTTCTTTCTTAGTATCTCACAAAGATGAGGCTAGCCCCCTTAATATCGCATATATTTCCTAATAGATAAAATATTCAAGTTAAAGAATATATAATTAATTAAAAGGTCATTTTGGTACTAAATGTATGCCCTAATGTTTATTTTGGTCCATTATGTTTCAAAATGTTTAAATTGATCCTAAATGTTTGCAAAATGATTCATTTTAGTCCTAATTAAACTATTGAATTTGACTTGTTTCAAGTTCAAATGTGACGAGTTTAAAGCTACAAATTGTTTTCGAAAAGTACTTTTTCTATCCAGTTGAGGTCGTTAGCAAACGAAATCAAATCAATCCTAAAAGTAGACTGCTCATTTCATGGTCAAACAAACAAAGTTGGTCATATTTCTCTCGTTTCAAATTCGAATGTGACAAATTCAGAGTTACGAGTTCCTCATAACAAGTCCTTTGAACTTGAAATGAAAGACGGGATAAGTTGACCAAATTCAATAGTTTAGAACCAAAATGAATCATTTTGTCAATATTTAAGATAATTTGAACATTTTGAAATCTAATAGACCAAAATAAATATCAAAGCATACATTTAAAACTAAAATGACCCTTTCACCTAATTAATTTCTAAATGAAATGGTATGTAACTATGTATATTGATTATTTAAACGATGATTCATGTGTTCCTTAATTTGGACGTCGTGTTTTTCATTCATTATAACGTTGCTCTTACATTAATTTCGTTCAACACGACAAGATGTTTTTTTTTTTTTTTGCCTGAAACACGACAAGATGTTGATGCTACATTTATAGTGCTAACACGTTTGGACCTTTCATACGAAACATATATATGATTGCAACTTGCAAGATATTATACATATATAAACTATTTCTTTATTTATACATTTTATATTCAATATATATCTAGTAAAATACCCAATACTACCTTGCTACCTAACTATTTCACAAGTAATTTAATTAATTGCTCGATTTTTTTGGTCATACAGTTAACCAAGTAACCAACTATACGTATTCAGTATTGGCCACTTCAAATTTTCAAATAAAATAGTGAAGGTAAGCAAAATGCTAACATGAATTGATCTCCACGTACTTAAAAAAAAATTAAAAAATTAATTATTTTATCTTTAAAAAATAGTAAAATTTTAACTTAGTACTTAAAAAGATGAAGTTATATGATTCACTCCTTGAAATAAAAAATTATAACTAATTTAATCATTTTATTAAAGATGGTAACTAAAATTTAATGACAAATCTCATGTGATTCTAAATTTGTTGACAATATAAATTAACAATTGATATAAAAAAAGGCTAACATGCAGGGACACCCCCTGAGTTTTAGGTTGGGTGCACATAACACCCATGCGTTTTTAATTTGTGCAAATAGAACCTTCTGAGCTTTCAATTACGTGCAAATAACACCCTTATGTTAAATATAGGCCAAATCAATGAGGGTATAATAGTAATTTTATAAAAAAAACTAGGCCAAAGTCCTATTTTGGTCCATCAAGTTTGCTCAAAGTTCCGTTTTGGTCCCTCAAATTTCTAAAATGTTCTACTGTTAGTCTCTTTCCAATTTTCCTATTAAATAAAAGAAAAAATTAGTTTGAAACCATAGAAAAAAAATTTTCTTTTATTTAACAAAAAAATTGGATGAAAATTGGAAAAAGACTAACAGTGAAACTCTTTAGAAACTTGAGGGACCAAACTAGAACTTTGAGCAAACTTGAGGAACCAAAATAGGACTTTAGCCTAGATTTTTTTTCTGAAATTACTATTATACCCTCACTGATTTGGCTTAAATTTAACATAAGAGTGTTATTTGCACGTAATTGAAAACTCTAGGGTCCTATTTGCACAAATTAAAAACTCATGGGAGTTATATGCACCCAACCTAAAACTCAAAGGGTGTCTTTGCATTTTGGCCTATAAAAAATGAGTAAACTAACAATTTGGTCTTTGAATGATCGCAAAGCTAACAATGCAACTTGGTCATTTAATAATTGAAATACATAGTTTAATCCTTAAAAGATCAAAATAATATATTTACTAGTCCTTTTTTGGATTAAATAGTAAATTGTTTTCATTTTTCAAGTGATAAAGAGTATAATACTTTATTATTTTATGGATTAAACTGTATATTTCAATCTTTTAAGAATTAAATTGTCAATTCCGTAATCTATTAGAGATTGAATTATTAATTTACTCTTAAAATATAATATTAACTATTACATTTGAATTAATATATTAACAAAAAGACTAAATCTAATTATATTTTTATTAAATCAAATCTTATAACTATTTATTAGGAATTAAATTAAATTATTTTCATTTTTTAAAAATTAAATCATTAATTTACTTAATAATAGAATAAAAAAATCATATTTAATTTACCTTTTAGATTTCTTTTTTGAAAGATTGATGATAGATAACCTGTCACCGACCAATCATCTGGTCAATGCCTGTCATCATTATTATTACGAGAATTGATTTCAAGTGTAATTAACAGCTCTAATCATAATTCATACCTAACCAACCAATAACTATATTGTTTACGCGTGTAATATTTATTGGGGAATGTGTAATTGAGGCATTTAATTTCTTCTCATAAATCTCCACTATCATTCTTTTACTTTTAGCAATGGAAGGTGAAANTACTAATTTTTTAATAAATCAATAATAATATAATAATAATTATAAAATTACTGGCTCCAAAGCAAAACCAAATAATTGGAAGGAATATTCTGAAGGGGAATAGCATGTCAGCATGTGTAAACGTCTAGACAGTGTTCAAATGCTAAACACTGGTTCTGATTCTCCATGGCATCATTAGTTAATTTGATTAATTAATAAAAAGGGCAAAAAAACTCAAATTAGTCCCTTTGTATGGGGTAGATTTCAAATTAGTCCTGTATATTTTATTTGTTTCAGATTGGTCATACATATTTCTATGATTTCTCAAATTGATTTAAAAAATTCTGAATGTGGTCATATCTCTTTCGATTCAAGTTCAAATGCGACAAATGAAGAGTTACGAGTTTCTATTGACGAGTACTTTTAGAACATCAAAAAACAAGGTTAAATCAAGTTCCAAAAGTAAATAACTCGTTTCGCGAGATCAAACAAGTGAAATTGGGCATATATCTCTCGTTTTAAGTCCGAATGCAAAAAGTTTGAAACTATTTGCTAACTTTTAAAGATATCTTTCTTTGTCCAGTTTAGATTGTTAGCAAATGAGGTCAAATCGAGTATCAAAAATAAGCTCGGGACTAATTTAAGAAATTATAAAAATATGTAAAATTAATATGAAACATAAGAGACCAATTTGAAATCTATCTTATAAATAAGGGACCAATTTGAGGTTTTGGTCTTAATTAATCAATCACATGCTTTTGTATTATGATGAGTAAGTACAAGACCGTGAAGAGTGTACATGTGCTTGGTGTTAGACACAAGCTAACATGACATGCCACCAATAAAATATAAGGTTGCTTAGCTTATTGTTTTTAAGGGAAACAAGAGACAAAAAGTATTAGAGAGAGAGAGAGAGAGAGAGAGAGAGAGAGAGAGAGAGAGAGAGAGAGAGAGAGAGAGAGAGAGAGAGAGAGAGAGAGAGC
>QANZ01023036.1:51246-98291 GCA_003254925.1 Chamaecrista fasciculata
AGAGAGAGAGAGAGAGAGAGAGATTAGAGTGAGAGTAAACGCAAAATCGAGTGATGAATGCGATGAAGAAAGAAGATTGAAATACGGAATCGGTACCAGAAAATCCGAATGAAAACAATGAATTTCAGAGTAGGAGAGAGAAAAGTTAGAGAGAGAAAGAGAGAGACAATGTGCTTCAGTGCGAGAGGTTACGCATTCTTCTTTCTCTGCTACTGATATGTATGAGCAATAAGTATTATTTTTTTGACATTATTGCCAAATTAAAATATATATATATATTCATCTACTAATAAAAAAATCATAAGGAGTTATTTGTCCAATGAAAAAATAAATCATAAAGAATTTTACTGACAAATTATTAGTTGTAAAATAACCAAAATTTTTGACATTTTACTAATAAAAAAAATCTAGTGTTTATACAAAAAGTCTTCAAAAAAAATAGAAGTCAGAACCTCATTTTGGTCATTGAATTATAAGGTATATTTTGTTATAATCCCTAAATTATCTTTTGTTTTATTTTAGTCCTTAAATGTCTCTACTTGTTTTATTATTATTTATTAATAATCCTAATCGTGATTATATTTGATTTCTATCGTTACCTTTGAATTTAGCACTTGATATAAACAATAAATTGATAAAAATAAAACAAATTAATTATTAAAAATAAAAATAATCACAAATTTATCTTCATTTTACGACTAAAAATGAAAATTATTTTCTATATCTATTATCTCCCTAAAATGTGTATGAGAGTGAAACTATTTATTTCAATTGTTCAAATTAAAAATAAAAACAGAAATTAAATGAAATCACATTTTTAACTAACAATAGAATAAATAAAAAAATTAAGGACCTAAACAAAATTCATCTTATAATTTAAGGACCTAAATAAAACTTTGACCAAAAAATATATTTTAATCTAAATATTAAAAATTTAATCTTTTACAAATTTTTAAAAGTTTCTTCTTTAGGTACTGTACAAGTATAACAAATATTTTAGACCATGACATGGAGGAAAAATGGACCATCAGTGCAATAGTGAGCACTAAGCAGAAGGACATGGCCACGCGAAGCGATGGAGCGTGAGAAAAATAAATCGTTTGCTCGAGGGCTTTTAAAGTTTTTAAATTAATTAAATTTCATTTTGTTCTTAAAATTCTTTTTTTGGTCTCCAAAATGTGCTTTAATATTATTTCTGTTGTTATTTTTAACTTATACAATTGAGATAAAAATATTTCTCTTCCGTATGTGTCGTGATAAGTGAGCTAGCTAGTGGCAAAGAGAGAGAGAATTTTTCATTCTTAATCATAAACCGGAGATAAATTTGTGGTTATTTTTATCTCCAATATGTGAATAAGAATAAAAAATTTTCTTTTTTTGTAAATTCACTTATTAAGACACATTTGAGAAAGAAATAGTTTATCTCAACTATCCATGTTATAAATAAAGGCAAAAACTTGACAGAATCACATTTTGGAGACTAAAATGAAATAAATGTAAAAATTTGAGAATCGAAATAGAATAAAAAATTTTTAGAACCAAAACAAAATTTATCTTATAATTTGAGGATCAAAATGAGATTTTAACCTTTTTTAAATAAGGTTACTCGTAATTTTATCAAACTTTTAAAATTAAGTTAGCAAGTTGTCTTTACTATGAAATTGGAAATTTTCTTTTTCTTTCAAAATAATCAGATTCAGCTTTATCAATCTAACAAAATCTACTATAATTCCCCTTTCATGAAAAAAGAACTATATCACTAAAACCAGATTTTGTTATTTATTGTTTTATGGAAGCAAAAGTAAAATGTTTGTTCCAATGATCCAATCCAATATTTCTTTAACCAAAGAAATATAATGACTATCCCTTTTTTACAGTATAATTCTTCCACATGTAATAATTGAGAAATTTTCTGAAAAGAATCTAATAATTCTATTGGAATCATTTCCTCATGTTAAACTTTATTTATTTATTTATTTATTTTTGGCCACTCATGTTAAACTTTATTGAGATCTATGTACAAGGTACAATCATAGTGTTTTTTTATTATTGTTGGTGTTGACAAACACGTGATTTTAGTATATAGGGTTAAATTATTAAAAATGTTAAAATTGTTTGGTATATATGTTGAAATATTTTTAAGAACAATTTGTAACAATTTTTAATATAACTTGTTCATGTGTTTATTATGAAGCATAAACACTTAATTTTAAGGGTGTGTCACTGTGTCTAACATTCGTACGACACTAATACGATACATATTTACAAATTTTAAAATATAAAATCAATTTTTTGTGATTTTAACATGAGAAATAATAAAAATAATGACGCATATAATGCATATATAAATAGATATTGTAAGTTTTAATATTTTCATCAAAATTTATGGATTTTTAATTATTTATATATAAATATATATCATGTCGTGTCATATAATTTTAAAAATTTGACATATCGATGTGTCAGTATCCATATCTGATAATGTTTTTAAAAAAGACTAATACTTTGACTAAAATCTAATTATCATCCCCAGATATTTAATTTTTTTCAAATTATTTTTCTTTTTGATAACAAGGAGGGGAAAAATCCAAAACCAACAAAACTAGAAACCCCTAACAAAAAACATATCAACACACTTACCCCTCAAGGATTCCCTACAATAATTAAAAGCGACCCTGATCCTTTGTATTTAGAGAGTTCTTTGAAATTACTTGCAGTTGAACGCCCACAGAAATTTAGTCAAAACACATCATTTCATTCGTGAAACAGTGCGTTTTACTAAATGAAGTCACCAGATGTCAAAATATTATTATTATTTTTTGATGTTCATAAATAATACCGATAATTCATGTTACATATACAAAAATATTATGGTTGTTCTTTACTTAATAAATTATTACAAAATATTCCTCAATAAATTATGCTTTTAAAAAAATTAAACATATTTATACAAATTTAAGAATTTATTTTTTTATAAGAAATATTAAATGCAGTAAAAATTAAAAAAAAAAATCAACTTTAGATTCATGATTTGTTAGATTTTTTTTTTTTTTTCAATCCATCCCCAATAATAGTGTAACTTATGTGAGGCCATGGCAAGTGGCAACTGGCAACTGGCAAGCAAGCACCTTTCAGCGATGCCAGGCTGGCAGTAGAGTCATTGTGACTTGTGAGAGAAGTACATATCATAGATAGAGGATATTATACCCTCAATTTTTGGAAGGTAATATTACAACAAGTTTTTTTTTTTTTGGCCTGAATTACAACAAGTTTTCTTCCTTAAAGATCAACTTAGGTATATTTGCTACTAATTTTGTTTAAGAAATTGTATTTAGTTTATTATATTTCACATAATGCATTTTTGTGAATTAATGATTTAGTACCTCAAAAATGATAAGTCTCTCAATTTAGTCCTCAAAAGGAACAAAAACACAAATTTAATCTTTAAAAGATGATAAATAAGTCGACCAATTTAATTTTCGAAAGATACAACTATAAAATTTAGTTTCTCAAATATTCAACTAAAATCAATTTAATCTTTATGTAACAATAATTTATTGAAATTTACTTTAGATTTTTTTTATGAAATTAACTTTTATATAAAATCAATTATTTAAATTAGATAAGTAAGTAGAAAATGGATTATTGAGTTTTTGTTTTATTATTCTTATTCCATCCTTTTCAAGGCAATTAAGATCGGAATCTTGCTAAGGATCAGAAGGGGCACATGATAGCATATCGAATCGAGGATCGTAAGATACTAGATCTTTTAAAATAATATATATGTAATAAAATTAATTTTTCAATAATATTAAAAAAAATCTATTATTTGATCTCTGAATTTACATCGTGTCAACTAATTAGTCCTTGAATTATTATAATTGTCAACGATTTGGTCCTCAAGTCAAATTCAGGGACCAAAAGGTTACAATTTAGGGACCAAATAGTATAAATTTAATGCAAATTTAGGGACCAAAAAGTATAAAGTCAATTAAAATTCGGGGACCAAATAATATTATTTATAAGTATTCAGGGACAAAAAAGTATAAAATTAGTTTAAATTTAGAGACCAACTAGTTGATAATTAAAATATTTCAGGGATCAAATCGTGTATTTTGATTATTCAGGGACTGATTAGTTGACTCGGTGTAAATTCAGGGATCAAATAGTATGTTTTCTCTAAAAGAAATGTCAAAATGCTAAGAAAAAAAAATCAAAATCTAACCAAGATCTCCAGGATCTTACGATTCTACGATCCTACCCAAAAAATCGCGATCCCATTACAATCTCAGTCATTTATGATCCTATGTGCGATCTGGCAAGGTAGACCTTATCAAAATCTCGATCTTACACGATCTTACGATCTAAGATCTCGATCTTGATTACCTTGATCCTTTTGATAATAATCATAAGAGAACTTATTATTTGGCATATAAATTATATTGAGTCAACGAATCAGTCTTCGAATAATTGAAATATACAATTTGACCCATGAAATATATTCAACTATTAGGTTTGGTCCTAAGTGACAATCTAATATCTGAATTTAAACATTCATGAGTTTCAAAACTTCACAAAATTCTTTTTTAAATTCTCTGAACTTTTAATATTTGTACTGAATTTGATTTTTTTTTATCATTGAATTTGACTCAGGGATTAAATCATTGGCGTTTACAATAGTTCAAGGACTAGATTATATATTTTGATTATTCAAGGACTGATTAGTTGACTCAGTACAAATTTAGTGACCAAAATAATAAGTTTTCTACAATCATAAATTAGCTTATGTGCAATGCCATGGTGTTATTCAACTTGAATGCCTACAATCTTTTGGCAACCCCTTAGTGGTATTGATTTGGGTGGTGCATGGCTGCATGCAAGTTGCAACGAAGGCCGCGTGAGGAATTGAAGCCACGACACGCGCGTATAATTGGAAGTTGAAAGTTGAAAGAGGTGACGTGGATTGTGGGACCCATTAAGTCAACAATCCCAAAAAAAGAAAAAAAAATTGAAAACAGCTTCACGTTTTTACAATTTTGGCGGCAGAAATCATAAATGCCAATCCCGCCGCCCTTAGAAATTAGAATGTAGGATGCCGCCAGCTCATAGCTCATTGGCCATGCGCAGCCACTAATCAATTTTTTTAATTAATAATAAATATTAAAACTTTAAGATATTTAATACTTCCTCCGTCCCAAGATATTTGTTTTGTTAGAGGATTTTTTTTGTCTAAAAATATTTGATGTTTTACAAAATCAGGAGAACATTAATTAATGTTTTTATCATTATATCTCTATTAAAAGTCAAAATTATTAAATTAGTGAGAGAAAATAAGAGTAATTTAATGAGGGCAATTTAGTCTTTTATCTATATTTCTCTTCATTTGAGGAAAATTAATCATTTCCTTAGTCTGTGTGTATTTACCTTAAAAAGCAGATATTTTGGGACAAAGGGAGTATTTTTAAGATAATCATTCAAAGTACAAATATTTTGGTGCCTCTAGAATATAATAATTTAGGTAAATTATACTTTGGTATCATGTTCTATAGAACGATTTTATTTTGATACCCTGTTCTTTGCACAGTTAACATTTTGGTATTATGTTTTTTGTATCTTTAACATTTTGGTACCCTAACAAAGATAAAACAGGGTAAATTGTAAAAGAACAAGGTACCAAAGTAAAATCAGTTCATACTTCATAGAACATGAGTACCAAAATGTTAACGGTGAAAAGAACATGATACCAAAGTGTCACTTTTGAAAGAACATGGTACCAAAATGTTAACAGTATAAATAACAGGATACCAAAATGTTACTTTTGAAAGAATAAGGTACCATAGTGAAATCGGAGCATAGAACAAGGTACTAAAATATAATTTACCTTAATAATTTTATGTGTGTACATAATTTGTTTTAAGGCTAATTGGTACCCTGTGGTTATAACCGAATCCACTTTGGTACCATGAAAGATAAAATTTGACACTTTGGCACCTTGAGGTTTGCGTCGTTAGTACTTTGGTACCCTGTGGTTATTTTCCGTCAAGATTTAACAAAAAATGTTGACGTGGCTCAATCTTAGCCGTCGATTTCTACTACATCTTATCTGTTAGTTTCTATTGCTGCTCAAACCATATTGCACTCTTCAACAAGATTTCTTTTATGCGTTTAGGTCCTCTTTCTTTGGTAAAACGAATCAAAACACAACAAACTAAAAGAATTGATGGAGTTTTCTACAATTTCATTTCAAAAACTAGAGAGTTATTAAAAAAAGAAATTGCAGAAAAATCGTTAGAATTTTGAGAGTCAAAATCTTTCATTTCTCATAAAACTTCTCTCAACTAAGTCCTTAGTTAATCACATATTGAACTCAAATGTTTGTCATCTTTATCAGATTGGTCCTTGGGGCATAAAAAACAACTATGTATCTCTATTGTTTGATTTATCTTCCATTTAAAGTCAATAAACTTTTATATTTTTCAAAATAATCTTTGGGGCACATTATAATAAGATTGATTTTTTACAATATATGATCATGATTAATTTAATTATTTTATTAAATATACCAATTAAAAATTAAATCACAAACATACTTGACTATTGATGTTTAAAATATTATACTTACTGCTAAATTTAAGTTAATATTTTACTAAAATAATTATATTTATTGTAATTATGTATTTTAAAGATAAAATATTATAGTTAGATCATCGTATTTTGCTATCATAATTTAATGAATAACTTGCATGAAAAAATTATAGTTTTATTATAATTTCATAAAAAATAATTATTTTCGTAATTTATTAAATTATTTAATGAAACTAAATATTAATTATTTAATTGAAAATTAATTAATGAGAATATTCTTCAAATTATTCAAGTTTATGACGCAAACCTCATGGTACCAAAGTGTCAAATTTTTTCTTTCAGGGTACCAAAGTGAATTCGATCTTAACCACAATGTACCAAAGTGCATTTTAAAAAAAAAAAGATTTACTGTGAGACCAAGATCTAATAATGTTAAATTTATCAATAATAAAAACTCATGTTAATATTTTTATACAATTGACCCAAATATAAACATTTTGAGATATAATTTTCATGAAAAAAGTTTTGAGAGTACACAAAATTATTTAGAGGCACCGATAATGAAATTGTCATTAGTCAAAAGCAAAATTCATAAAAATAGCTATTACTTTATTATTTTTTAGTTTTTAATATTTCATTTTAGTGTTTTGAAATAATTTAATATTTTTTTAATTAGATTTAAAGATAAGGAATGAAGAAAATAAATATAAAATTGATATTGCCGAAGTTTATAAAAATAAAACAAAAATAATCTCAATTATCTTTTCTTTTCATATAGGGATATAAACAAGGGGGGGGGGAGTCAAAATCTCAAATTGATCTCTTTGGGATAGAATTCAAATTAGTCTCTTATGTGTAGGGTAAAATTCAAATTGGTCTCTTATGTTTTATTTATTTTATATTGATTGTACATATTTTTATAATTTCTCAAATTGATCCCAAATATATTTTTGAGATGCAATTTAATCTCATTTGCTAACGATCTTAATTATGCAGAGAAAGAACTCTTCAATAGTTAGCACATAGCTTCGAACTTGTCGCATTCAGAATTGAAATGAGAGAGATATGACCAATTTTGCTTATTTGACCATGAAACGAGTTATCCATTTTTAGAATTTGATTTGATCTCGTTTGTTAATGGCCCCAAAGTATTTGTTAAAAGAAACTTGTAACTCTGAATTTATTTCATTCGAATTTGAAATGAGAGAAATATAATCGATCACATTCAACATTTTTTAGACTAATTTGAAAAATTATAAAAACATGTAGGACCAATTTGAAATAAATGAAATATATGGAACCAATTTGAAATTAACTCCATATATAAGGAACCAATTTAAAGTTTTGGCAACAAAAATATTATAAATATAAGGTAAGCGTTATCCTTCAACTTAAAAGGTATTCAACTTTGACATCCTCTAATATTCTAAAATACTAAAATGCTATATTATATTTTTAGAGTTTAAAACATTACTCAAGTAAAAATAATTAATCCCTATAAAAATATATCATTCTATTATTTCAGAAATTAATAATGAATTACGAATATATCATTCGATTTTTTAAGAATTAAATTATATATTTTAAAATTTTTAAAAAATTAATTCTTAATTTACTCTAAATAGATTTATGTTATCGTCAACATTGATGTTTACATTTTACAAAGTACGCATGCACTGCAACAATTTTTGAAACATGCGTGATGTCATAGTCAACATTAAATATGGGATAAGTTAAGAAGAATTCTAATAAGGCACTCAAGAACAAATAAAAAGATAATAATAAAAAAAAAAAGACGTAGAATCATTGAGTGGTGATTGGTGAGTGCCTTTTTAATTAAGATTGGCCAGCCTTTTATAATTCAAAAGATATATATCTATATTCTTTTTTGGGTAGGTATATATATCTTTGTATTTCAATGATAGGCTTATGGGGTTTTTCTTGATTTCCAATAAATCAACATGGGTTTGCCTTAGTATTTGACATAATTTGAAAGATTCGCAATTTTCTATATGATATCAAAACATCTTGATTTTATTGGTGCAGTAGTTTAAAATAAAAATAAATAAATATGAGCAAATTTGTTTGTCAAAAAGTATACAAGCATGATATATATTAGGTTTAGGTTATAAAGTTCACAGTCGTTGACATAATTCATGCCTCTTACATGTTAAAGTCGAATTAGAGTTGTAAAAACATGTAATCAATTACTTTTAACGAGTTGTTATATTTGCAAATAACAATTAGACCAAATAGTTTGAATAATCGATTCTTTTTATAGAAGAGCATCAAGTTAAATTACATCAGGAAAAAGTTAAACAGTACTAATCAATAACAATCAATCAAACAATTTTAATATAATAACACAAGAGAATAATAATATGTAAATCTATATCTATATATACTAAACCCTAGCGCTGCATCGCTCTCCTTCACTCTCTCTGTTTTCGTCTGCTATCGTTTGTCCTTGGGCTGCCGCTGATGCCCTCCCATTTTTTATAGGCAGTGTTGAAAATTCTCCCTCCCGAGGGTTCCTCTCCCTCTTTTATGAGAGTGTTACTTTGTTTCTAAGATTTGTGGTGGCGGCGTTCTGGATCAGGGATCCCACGACGTCGATTTGGTCTGGCTTTCTTTACGGCAGCAACTCTAGACTAGGTATTCCACGAAAGCTTATGGCTTGCACGGTGGCTTCCTAGTTTGGTTCTGATTTTTGGGTGCCCGGTCCCTCTCTATTTNTTGTTTGTCATGATAAAATCACAAAAAATTGATTTTATATTCTGAAACTTATGAATATGTGTCGTGTGAGTGTTGTACGGGTTAATACTTGGGTTCTTTTTCTATCAATATTATATTATATGTCATTAGCCACATAAATTTTTTTGTTAATATTTGACTAAATTAAGAATAAATGATAAAATTGATCAATATATAAAATATTGAAAACAAATTTTACAATAAAAAATAATAGGGATGAAATTGAAGATAATATAAGATTTTGGGACCAAAATAGTGTTTTCACATAGGAAGAGAATTAATTAAACTTACGGGCCCCACAAAATTTTACTCTTGTTTTTCTTATTTCATTTAGTTTTCAATTGGGTTAGACACATAAACTATAATGCAAAGTTTGATTCTTGACATGGGACGCAATGGGTCATAAGTCAATAAGATAATGACACGTGGAAGAGTTAGTTGTATGTAATTAGTGATGTGACTCCATACACAGTTTTGATTGGTCAAAAAAATTATTATTTTTTTATTATTTTTCAGCATTAAATTACATCAATGGCTATAATTATACCACATCAACAATTGCATCCCATGTCAAAAATCAAACTTTGCATCTTGGACTAACCCTTTTCAATTAAAGAAAAAGTCATGACCCAGTTTCAAGATGTCGCTTTTGAGCAAAAATGAATAAATTACAGGATGCACATGTGTGAGCTTGGATTCGATCCAAGGAGCAGATGCCGCATTTTAATTACAAAAATGACATCGCATTTTCATGTTTCATTTTCAGTTTTTCATTTGTTTAACAGGAAACGGCGGAAACGTATTTACAATGTTTCCAAAAATTGGCCTATTTTTGAAAACGCTTCTAGAAAATTATTTCCAAAAACCTTGACCAAATACATTTTCTTAGTTGTTTCTTATTTTTATTGGAAATGGAAACAGGAAATGCACCAAACACATCTTACGCGAGGTAGTGCCATATGCTTGAGGTTTTGTTTTTTTTTTTTTTCCTTTTTGCCATATTAACAATATTTTTTTAATTGGCCAAAGTTCTATTTTAGTATTTCAGTTATGNAAAGGAGCCAACCTCGCTTTCATAGTTCTATCTGTACACAACAAAATAAGTAAATAACCAAAGTTCAGGCCAATAAATAAATAAATATATCCAAAGCACCTCTTCCATTGATTTTCGGGTTTGGATCCACTAGAGTTACTTTCTATCCATTTCTTGTGGAGTTAGAGTAAAAATATAGATTCTATGAAATAAAATTATATAAAAACCAAATTTTCTCTTTCTCTCTCTTCTTTTCTCTTCCTTTCTCTCTCATACTTTACAAGAAATGTAGAGAAAGAAACTCTAGAGGATTCATTTCCTAGATTTTCTCAATCCAAGTTTCAGACAAATATTATTAATATTATGATACTTATTGATCTTATTTGAAAGATTACTTATTATTTATTATTTATCACTATCATTTATAATTAGACTTGTTTGATATAAAGTTAAAATGACATATATTATTATATCTTTTAATTTATCAAGCCACTATTTCCTATTTTTGACCCTCCAATTTAGGAGACAGAAAAATGAAGTTTTGGATGGCTAAGGAATACTCGAGAAGTCCTTCCTTATCTTTATGTTCCATTTCCACAAAAACATTCAAACACACATGAACATCTAATTAGGTTATTTCATTGACCCTCTATCCAAAGATAATCTTAAATTGTTCAAATATTTTATTTTTTAAGTTTATCTCTCTCTTTGTTTTATTATTTTTATTATATTAATATTGCTATAGATGTGACAGGGAAGAAATAAGGGGGTGTTTTGATTATTTTTTCACTTCCGGAAATTATATTCAATGGGAATGTGATTCTCGGGAATATAAAAATATATGTTTGGATAAGTTAAAACAATCATAGGATCATTTTGCAATATTCTTATAAATATTACAATCTTGTGTTTGGTTCAACTTTGATAATCCTGAAAATATTTGATATTTTTTCAAATATGCCCTTGACTTTTTATTCTCAAATAATAACTTATCAAATGCAAAAAATCTCTCAAACAATTAATAAGAATACTTTGAAAAAATGTTCTTTGTTTTTACATCATTGATGATTTATCAAGAAAATACGATTTCAAAACATAATGTCATAATTCTTAAAATTAAAAAATAGTCTAAAAAAATTATCGCTCAAAATATAACTATAATTGTCAAAATAAAACTTAATTAGTTAGGTTTGTCATAGAGAATAAAGTTAGATGAGAGATGGAAAGAGTTTGTAGAACAAAATTTAATTAGCTAAGTTTAATAAGGATAAATTAGTCATTTTAGGTGGACCAAAATAATCCCATCCCACCCTAGAGGGTGGGATTAAAAAATAACTATTTGAGAAAATTATGCTATTCTTGGAATTAATTTTTTTATCCGCATACCAAACGCAAGATTAATCTATGCCGAAGCTCCTAATCCCAATACTATTTTTCCAATCCGTGTATCAAACTCCCCTAAAAAAAGTTGATTATAAAGCCAAAAATATCGATTACTAATAAAAATATCCGTGTCAATTGTGTACATTTTTTTTATGGCAATTGTGTACAAAATTAGAACTCTTTTTGTCAGAACAAAATTAGAAGTTGATAATAACTGAATTCACTCATTCGTTTGTTTTTGTTAGTTATAGATGTCATTGGGCCTTGAAAAGTTTCCTAAAAAAGAGTATTGCCCAATTGTTTTTTTTTTCGGCCATATTGCCCAATTGCTTTGGGTTCAAACTTACCAATACTATCTAATGTCCAAAAAAAAAAAAGATAAAAAGAAAATGAAAATTCAAGTATTTGGCACAGTGTAAATTTTTTTTTGACAAAAGTACTAATGTAGTCCTCAAACTTTATTTTCTGCCAATTTTGTCCCTAATATTTTACATTTTTAATTAATTTTATCCTTTGACTAACTTCTTTCAATAAATTGATGATGGATTGCATCTTGTTTTTCAAATTGAGTTTTTTCTTTATCAATTTTACATTATATATCATTAGTCACGTTGGCTCTGTCGTTAGTATTTGGATAAAATAAGAGGAAACGATAAAATTGACTAAAATATGAAACATTGAGGAAGAAATTGACAAAAATAAAATTAGGGATGAAATTGACAATTGATGTTAAGTTTGAAGACGAAATCAATATTTTTACTCTTTTCTTCATAACAGAACTGAAATTAAAAAAAGAAAAGAAAATTACGAACAAACATGTACAGGGTAAGAAGGGAATAAATAAAAAAATATATGCTCACAAAGAAAAAAATACAATTATACAAATTGTATCAACATATGATTAACATGGTTTTTTTATTTTTATAATACAAAAAATAAAAAAAAGGAGCCATGTCACCCAACACAAAAAATAATTCCCAAGATGGGTGCCACGTGGCACCCATCTTTTTTTTATTTTTTATTTAAAAAATAAAACTGAAATCGCAGTCTTTACTGCGATTTCACTGACACATGTGTGTCAGTTGAAATCGCAGTCTTGACTGCGATTTCATGTGTCGGTTTTTCTTTAATTTTTTTTCTAAAAATTATTTTAAAAAATAATTTTTTTATTACAATAATATAGAAAAATAAAGTTAAAATTTCGGAGTCTGATCTAAGTTTAGCCAATTAAATGGTACCACCAACTTTCGGAGTCTGAAAACACACTTTTTTAATCCTAAAATTATACCATTATGTAGAGCACGATAATTTTCGAATTCAAAAAGTGTGTTCTCAGATTCTGAAAGTTATACCATTGTGTAGAGCACGAAAAAATAAAAATTTTGATATAAAATTTGTACAAAACGGAGTTCGGATGAAATGAATTTAATCTTGTGTAATATGTAGAAAATTAGAGAGCTTGAGGAGGGACTAAATTGAACACAATTTTTATTATACAAAGACTATAAATACAATTTGCTCTTTTATCACTAAACTTACTTTTTATCAATATTTTTTTTAACCATTTGGAGAGAAATTTTAATTTTTTTTTTAAAAAAATTGGTGGTACCATTTAATTGGCTAAACTTAGATCAAAATGTGTATGCTATTTTGGGAGTAAATATAATATTTTGGGTCTAACTTTATTTTTCTATATTATTGTAATAAAAAAAATATTTTTTAAAATAATTTTTAAAAAAAAAATAAAGAAAAACCGGCACATGAAATCGCAGTCAAGACTGCGATTTCAACTGACACACATGTGTCAGTGAAATCGCAGTGAAGACTGCGATTTCAGTTTTATTTTAAAAAAAAAATAAAAAAAAGATGGGTGCCACATGGCACTTTTTTTGTTGGGTGACATGGCTCCTTTTTTTTTATTTTTTGTATTATAAAAATAAAAAAACCTGATTAACATATTAATTTCTAATGACTATCTTATAAAGAAAAATTTAAAATTATGAATAAAGTTTAATGATTCGATTTCTTAAAAGTCATTTATTCTCTAATTTAGATGAAACGTTGCATTCACAATATTATCATCAAAATGGTCTTTGTCATCAGAAAAGTTATCATCATTGCTTAACAAATTAGTTTATAACTTCAACGGAGTTTGATTGGTGTAGTGATATTAAACAAGTGTCGAGATTAAACAAGTGTCGACATTCAAATCTTGTCTTGTATATGTAGCAATCAATTGGTCTGTGACAAACCTTTAAATGGAGTTAAGATCCACAGAGGATTAGTTTTTTTGCCTGTCGAACTGAGGGATACCTTGGGCATCCAGAAAAAAAAAATAGTTTATAACTTCCATTGATTTTATTTTGATCCTAAATTATAGGGTGAATTCTATTTTAATCTTTAAACTATTTTTAGTTCTATTTTCATCCTCACTTTTTTACTTTTTGATCCACCGTTAATCTAAAATGTAATTCAATCCTATTTTTTATGCTATTTTTTGCTTAGATAGTTGAAATGAACGATTATTTTGTTCATATGTATCTTAATAAATGAGATAACAAAGCGAAAAAGAAAAAGCCAATGCACTTATGATCTCATATCTTTTACTCGGGTCTCAATTTAGTTATGTATTTTTTTTATTGTACTTTTGGTCTCATATATCTTGGTTAAGTGCATTGGTCCCATATCTTTTTTGTTGCAGATTTTGTCTCATATATTTGTAAAAAGTTAAACCATTAATTCCACAATGTGGAATCTTTTGTAAAAATACGAGATCAATTATGCACTCTGACCAAAAGATATGAGACTGAATCTACAACTTAATCAAAAGATATAGGATCAAAAGTGTAACAAAAAAAATATGAGACCAAATTGAGACTTAAACAAAAGATACAATACTAAAAATATACTTTGACCAAAAGAAAATATTCCTTCATATAGGGGTAAATTTCTGATTTACTTTTTTCTTTTGGAAACACAATATTTATCTTTTCTCTCTCCAACTTACTTATAATTATAACATATTCTCTCCAACTCACTTATAATTATAATATATATGAGAAACAAGGGACAAGATTTAAACTAAAACCCCAAATTATTTCTTCTTTCTTATATTTTGGTTCTATTATAGAGAAAAAGGTTTTTGATGCAAAAAAAATTAAACTTTTAGGAGTTAAAAATCAATTTTATCTTTTTTTTTTAATGGAAAAATGGATGAAATCTGTTAGGGGACCAACTTTGCCAAGTTTTACATAACTGGGGGACCAATTTGAAACACTGAGCATATCTGGGGACCAAAATAGGACTTTGGCCAATTTATTTTATATAGTTCAGGACCAAAGTGAGGTTTCGACCTCTTAGCAATTAGCACTTAGGAGTCGAGTGCAAAGTAAGCATTTGAAATTACGCCATAGTTTACCTTTACCAATACCCTCAGAGATGTTCAAAATTACGTCAAAAAGCCACCACATCATCGACGGTAGAAACAATCAACACTGTATGTAACACTCGAAACTCGAAAGAAAGAAAGATCGATCCATCATCTATCGCACCAAAGAAAGAGGAAGAAGTAGTCTCAGATCGATCCTCTACGGCAATGTCCCACCGCAACAACCATACTCCTCCTCTCCCTCTCGTCGTAACCCTAAACTGCATCGATGATTGCGCCTTAGAACACGATTCCCTCGCCGGCGTCGCCGCCGTCGAACACGTCCCTCTCGCCCGATTATCCGACGGCAAGATCGAATCCGCCGCCGCCGTCCTCCTTCATTCCCTCGCTTACCTCCCACGCGCCGCCCAACGCCGCCTCCGTTCCTTCCAGCTCATCCTCTGCCTCGGCTCCGCCGACCGCGCCGTTGATTCCGCCCTAGCCAATGACCTCGGCCTTCGCCTCGTCCACGTTGACACCTCACGCGCCGAGGAAGTCGCCGATACTGTCATGGCGCTCTTCCTCGGCTTGCTCCGCCGTACGCACCTCCTCTCGCGCCACACTCTCTCGGCTTCCGGTTGGCTTGGCTCTGTCCAGCCGCTCTGCCGCGGAATGAGGCGATGTCGAGGTCTCGTGCTCGGGATCGTAGGTAGATCTGCTTCTGCTCGGGCTTTGGCTACTCGTAGCTTGGCCTTCAAGATGAACGTGCTTTACTTCGATGCTCAGCAGGTATAATCTCATCTTCTGAGCTTCGATGTCTAGTGTTCTTAGTTTAAGTTTCGTGATTCGCATGACAAATAGTAGGATTTGATGGTCATTTGGCGTAAATCTACTCAGTAAATCAGTTAGATACAATGTTCTCCTAACTTGTGCTGTTCTCCATTTCTTTTTCCCTTGTTCTGCAGCTGCTTGTAATCTGAAATGTTGTGTACTTGACTTGAACTAGTATTCATATTGCTTCAGCCTTGGCTAATAAAGTGTTATATGTTGTTTAATGCGCATATTTCCCTAGTAATTCCATACTACATATACAATATTTGGACAGAGATATTGCAGAAATTTGTGTTTGATATGTCATAACCAACATAGGAACATTGGTTTATCTCACATATTTCTTGCTCGATATTCTTATAAATAGTCTCCAAGAACTTTGGAATTCAGGATGTACAGGTGTAGTTAATTTATTTTGTGAGGTGTGTCTTTTTGCTGAATTGATCTTCAAATTGGCTGTAAATATGTGCTTTATGGAATTTTTGTTCAGTAATAACATTATTTTTTGGCCAACAGTAATAACATCATCTTGATTCCTGCTTTTATACAAGATCCAAATCCAATGCTTAGAATTTCTCAGTATCCAGTTATCAACTTTTGAACCTGGCAATAGCAGGAAAAAGTAGGTCGGTCTTCCATAAACTTCCCTCCTGCAGCACGAAGAATGGAAACTCTTAATGATTTACTTGCTGCAAGTGACCTTATATCACTTCACTGTGCTCTGACAAATGAAACAATTCAAATTATCAATGCCGAGTGTCTACAGCATGTTAAACCTGGTATATACTATGTACATAAACATATTTCAGAGATTTTTCCTTTCATAATATCATTTGTCATGGTTGGTATTCTCTGAATGAATTTATAATTTTTTTATCTAATGACTTCACAGGAGCTTTTCTTGTAAATACTGGAAGTAGTCAGCTATTGGATGATTGTGCTGTGAAGCAGCTCTTGATTGATGGAACCTTAGCTGGATGTGCTTTGGATGGTGCGGAAGGACCCCAATGGATGGAAGCATGGGTATGGCAACTGTAGGATTTTAATTCTTTAAGTTTTAGGGTTATAACATTCAGGCTTCAGAGTGAAATACCTCCCAGTCTGATCAGTAGGAGAAATTTTGTTTGATATTCAATTGTTTATGCATTTCCATGACCTCACACACATCTCCTTCTGATAATAATCAGCACAATGTCTGCTCTGGGTGCAGAGATGCTGTAAGAATTGAGGTTCATTATCACCAACATCCTACTGCCTTATCAAACAATATAAACCCCCCACCCTGCCACCCTCCTCCCCCACACAGAAAAGAAACAAATTAAAGTGGGACAATTTGGATCTAGTGATAGTCCAAACTCCAAAAGCAAGGTCAAGTTCAAATTGGTTTTGATTGTTGCTCATTAGGGAGAGAACTGTATGGTGAATTTAAATTGGTATTGGTGTGCTTATGTTCATCAACCTAATTCAGTTTTCATGATTTGCTATTCATATTGTATGGACTAATCCAATTTGGAGGTAAAATGGTACTAATTGATATTAATGTAATGTAATTTAACTTTTGTCTGCTTCAGGTAAAGGAGATGCCTAATGTGTTGATACTTCCACGAAGTGCAGATTACAGTGAAGAAGTTTGGATGGAGATAAGGGAGAAAGCTATATCTATATTGCAGACATATTTCTTTGATGGAATTATTCCCAAAAATGCCGTATCTGATGATGAACTAGAGAGTGAAATTGGTGATGACAACGAACAATCTGATCAACAGGACAAAGAAAATTCTCTGCAGATCTGTGTTAGGGAGACCACAGATGACATTCACTTAAGCCCTGAAAGCTCTCTAAAGAAAGGGGCCAATCAAGTAAAAGAGTCTTCCTCCCAGCATCAGGTTTCTGGTACAACTCAGAGTAGCACGGTTCGATCTGATGGAAGACGCAGTAGGTCAGGTAAAAAGGCTAAAAAGAGGCATACACGCCAAAAGGCCCTGCAAAAAGCTGAAGATCCTTCTGCATTGGAGAAAGAAAGTACGTCACAGAGAGAAGAGGATACTGCTATGAGTGGCACAGATCAAGCTTTGAGCTCCAGCTCTCGATGTCCTTCCCCTGAAGGTTCACGAAGTAGAAAAACTCCAATAGAGTCTATACAAGAATCAACTACTAGCCAAATACTAAAGTCAAGCATGCGGCTTAATGGAAATTGTAGTGAAGTTCTGAGAGATGGCTATATTATAGCACTATATGCAAGGGACCACCCTACACTCCATGTTTCCAGGCAAAGAGTTAAAGGTGGAGGTTGGTTTTTAGATTCCATGTTCAATGTATCAAAGAGAGACCCTGCTGCACAGTTCCTCATCATCTTCAGGAACAAGGTTTGTTTCAAAAGAATTTAGTTCTTACTAAGGAACTTATAGTCCATCATATGCATTAAATAGTGACTGAAAGTAGTACATCCTGGGTTAAAATTGATGTCAACTAGCTGACATTGCTTATCAATACCTTTTTCTTTTTCTTCAGGATACAATTGGTTTGCGATCTCTTGCTTCTGGTGGAAAGTTATTGCAGGTAATTGCATTATCGCAAATAGTTTCTCAAATCTGATTAAAAGTTTCTCTTTGACACTAAATTATTATGTTTGTCAAAGATTCTTTTGTTTGCTTCCTTGTTTCTGTGTTTAGAGTAATTGATTCTAGATGGGAGATGCAACTGTATTATTATGAGTTAGAATAAATATGTATAACAATTGCTGTATTTGATCTTGCAGATCAATAGAAGAATGGAATTTGTATTTGCCAGCCATAGTTTTGATGTTTGGGAGAACTGGACACTAGAAGGTTCCTTAGAGGAATGTAGGCTGGTCAACTGTAGAAATTCATCTGTAAGTACTCTCTGTTTTTCTTAAATAAATTTGTTGCATATTCTATACAACAATTATACTATGAGACATTTTAGCTGGCTACAAGTGGTGTTGAGGATTTCCTAAACGGATTTTACGGCCATATCTGGAAATTTTATCCCTCAAAGCAATATTCAGATTATAAGAAAAGTTTGGAGAGCAACCAACTAAAGGATGTCAATCAAGAGCTTTTGTTTTAATAACTTAGATCTTCTATTAACTTAAATATATTATACTTCAAAGACAGTTTACATTGTAAACTCACCTACTCATGGTCTCGAATTGTGATATCCAATGATGTTCTGTTTGTAATATCAAAGCTTTTTAGATGTCTCTTGTGATATACTCATCCAAGTGGTTTAGTTTGATAGAACCTGCAAACAAATGATATGCTTCATGTCTGATTTTCCTCTTTATTTATATGAAATGTAGGCTGTTTTGGATATTCGCATCGAGATTCTGGCAACTGTGGGCGAGGACGGAGTTACTCGCTGGCTTGACTAGAATATTGCTAGAAAGGAGTGTGACAAGGTGTGTAATGTTATCTTTAAGGAAGAAAGGAGTGTATTTGATAGTGTAGACTATAGAGTGATGTTTCTTGTTTCCACAGACACATGGCCTTTTCTTTACATGATGTATTTTTTATTTTGAGGAAATTAATCTTATTTTATTTGCGTGATGGAGACGAACTTGGCTTTTCTTTCGTATTTGCAATTTTGATATTTCACCCTTTAGGAATTATTCTAGCTGCTAAAGAACTATAGGTAAAACCATAATTGAATTTGCGTGAAGGGCCTAGGGTAAAAGAAACCTATTTTTTTGTTTTTAAATGCTACTTTTTATTTTACTGTTGGACAGGTAAATAAATTTTCGGTGATAAGGTTATTTTTTCTTGTAGCTATATATAGGTGAGAAAAAATGAAATAAAATGGTAATATGATTTACTTCCATTTTTTTTTAAATTAATGAACATGTTTTCAAATTTTTTAAGAAATGAACGAGCTGGATGCGATGAGCATAATAAGAAAATTCATTATTTAAGGTAATATATTAAAATAAAATATGAAGTATAAAAAAAATTATGCAAAATTACTATTATTGATGTACAAAAAGGATATTGATAACACAATTGTTTGAGCAATCTATTTGGAACGAAAATTTGAATTTGGAAGTCACATTTTCGAGATACATTTATCATTGGTAAAGTTAAGGATTTCTTACTCAAGTCACATGTATATTTATAACAATAAAAAATTGATTATTGATCGAAAGAAACTTATCCAATAATACAGCAGGAATATATGATGAGTAAGAGAAGCACGTGAACCACTTAAAAACGAAGTAGTTGAGGGATACTGGAAAATTGATAGGTCTATACGTGACTCATGCATGAACTATGAAAATGTATGAAGGCATGAAAGAAATATAAAAATGTTGAAAAAATAATGGGCTTAAACCTCAAATTGGTCTATGTTTCATTTATATTAGATTAGTCCTATACATTTCTATAATTTTTTATATTGATCTAAAAAATATGAAATATAGCTATATTTCTTTCATTTCAAATTCGAATGCGACGAATTCAAAGCTGCAAGTTTCTTTTAACTAGTACTTTGAGGTAATCAACAAACGATGTCAAATTGAGTTCTGCAAGTGGTTAACTTATTTCACATTTAAATAAATGAAGTTGGTTATATACTTATATCTCAATTGCTTTAAGTCTGAATGTAACAAGTTCGAAACTATGTATTAACTCTTGAAGGCTTTTTTCTTTGTTCAGTTGAGATCGATAATTAATAAGGTCAAATTGTGTTTCAAAAGTAGGTTTGAGACCAACTTAAAGAAATTATGAAAACATTTAAAACCAACAAGAAACAACTGAGACATAAGGGACCTATTTGAAATCCACAACATACATAAAGGACCAATTTGAGGTTTTGCCCAAAAATAATAAAATATAATGCGTTTGCCGGGAGTCGAACCCGGGTCTATTGCTTGGAAGGCAATTATCCTAACCGTTGGACTACAAACGCTTTTCGATGACAATTTCCCATATTACAAATATTTTATTGTTTCACTAACAATCAAAGACTATAATGAGATTTTTTGGATGCACATATTCCAGTTTTACTCACTAAAGTTCGAATTCGGCCTCCGCTTGAAAGGGAAAATGAAGAACAACAGGGAGTCAAGCTAGTTAGAAATTTGAAATCAGAGTTAGAATTCATAGATATTAGGTTGGCTTTGAGCTAAAATCCAAAAATGGATATTCTATATGTTTCGCCTGCATTCTCCAAATTCAAATCCTTCGCCATTCTTAAACCTCAAAGAAACCTTATACACCATTTTCCCATAAACCTCAAATTACCCAATTCGTCCTACAAAACACCTCATTCTATTCTTCCTTCATCTTCTTCTTCTTTCAGTTTCTGTAATTATTTATCCTCAAGGGTTTTCGCAACTTCAACTGCTACAGACACGTCGTTTGTTTCTTCCTCTACTGACAACCGCCGTTGGATAGTAATCATGGAGAAGCCTCCGCAAGGTGTCGATTCAAGGAAACAAGTCATTGATTATTATGTTCAAACTCTGCAAGGAGTTCTCGGGAGGTATATTGTTTTATGAGTTTTATTGTGTGCCGATTCATTGTTTTTACTTTTTATATTTTCTCTTTTATACCTAAAGCTGCTACGGATTTGGTTCATACAGTGAGGAAGAAGCTCAAATGTGTATTTATGATGCTTCCTGGGATACCCACTTCGGTTTTTGTTGTGACATCGATGAAGAAACTTCCATCCAGCTTGCTCGTAAGTTATTCTTTTAAGATTGTCAAAAGCACTTTTTTAAGTTCCTAAACTTTACATTAAATTTTAATTTCGTCCCCATGTCAATTTTGTATATAAAGTTTCATATTTTGATTAACTTTATCCTTTACCTTAACTACATCTAATAAATTAGCAGCAAATTCTAAGCTTTGACATGTAATGTAAAATTACTTGAAAAAATAAATCCAACTCATATTGAAAAACAATTGAAATTTATTGTTAATTCATTGGATGAAGTTTAGGCCAAAAAATAAAATCGATCAAAATGTAAAACTTTAGGGATAAAATTAACAATAAACAAACTTTGGGGATAGAATTGAAAATTAATGTAAAGTTTGGAGACCAGAAGGTACTGTTGCTTTTAAGATTTCATGAGTAACCTGAACGTTTTATCTATGAATTGTCAGTCTTACTAGATGAATGACACACTTAAATCTTTACACATTAGTTCTTCAAGTACCCCTGGGTCTTTCCACAAAGAAAAAGGTGTTTTGTTTTTTATTTGCAGGGATAACTTATGCTCTCCCTGGTTTTTAGGGATAAAACCGAATGAGCCTAACAATTCAGGCATCAAATTGTCAGTTACTGTTTTTTTCGTTTTGTCTAGTTAGCTTGGTTCCTTGATATGTAGTCTCATCTTAGGATAAATGCAGCCATATATAGTTTTGAGTTGTTAGAGGTGTTATCAACTTTCCATGGATGATATTGTTGAAGTTAAAGTAACTATTTTGTATATTTGTTTCTAGGTTTACCAGGGGTGGTATCAGTTAAACCTGATCCCAATTTTGACTCTCCGGTGAAGGATTATAGATCATCAAATGGGCAGGCAGATAATTTCTCAAAACTACAAGCTGGAGCTGCTTTGTTGTTCCCTCAGGGGAATTCGAAGCACTGGCTTGTTAGAATGGATAAACCCGGGGTTGGGGTTGTTACAAAGGCTCAAGTTGTGGATTATTATGCTCAAATCCTAACCAAAGTCATGGGAAAGTAGGTGACATTTTTTAGCCCTACTGTTTTTGCTTTGTCGCACATCTATCCTTTCCCTCAATATTAGTGACAAATATTGTGTGCAGTGAGAAGGATGCACAAATGTGTATATATCATGTTTCCTGGAAAGCAAACTTTGGTTTTTGTTGTGAACTTGATGAGGATTGTGCACGAGAGCTAGCTGGTTAGATTTCTGAAACTGACTTTTTTTTTTCAATCAAAATATCAATGCAATCACCATATTTGATAAATGCTTCTTATGGTGCAGGCGTGCCTGGTGTCGTATCAGTTCAGCCGGATAATAATTTTGAGTCAGAAATTAAGGATTATGGAGGTTTGCCACATTCTCTGTTGCTGCACTTTTCTCTTTTTCTTTTCATGGGAACTTACTTTTAAATTTAGAAGCTATCCGTAATTACAATTATAGAGGCTGAAATGGCATAATCCCCTTTTGTGTATGTATCATACATTGTCTCTGAGCAAATAGCTTCGTGACAATGTGGTATATCATGGTGATTTTGAAAACTGTTCTGAGTAACTTTCTCTTTGGTAAGTCAATGATATCGAGATATTGTGAACATTGTATTAGCTATATTGCAGAGTGAAAATTGTGCAAAACTCATTTCCCTGTTTCATGATTTAATTTCTTTAGAAATCTAAACTTTCTATTTTCAACGAACTATACATCTTACAGGTAGTAACTTGGAAAGCAGTTTGGATGTCGTGAACTCTTCTGAAGCAAGTGAGGCAACTCCTTTAAAAACAAAAAAACTTTTCGTGACAGGTATGCTCACTAAAACATGGTTATAGACACATCTTTCTCATATGATACCCATAAAATTAAAGATTCCGTGCGCATTATTATGGCAAGAGTATGTACTTTGGTAGATATGACATTTTACTTCATATTTTAGCATTCCCTATTCTTTTGGGAGACGAAACCACTTGACAGTTATTTCAATTTCATCAGGTCTATCATTTTATACATCTGAGAAAACCTTGCGTGCAGCATTTGAAGGCTTTGGTGAGCTTGTTGAAGGTAGGTACCTTCAGTTGTGTGTGTGTATATAAATATTCTCACACTGATTTCTTTGCTCATAAATATTCTGTCTCAGACATAAATGGAGTGACATGTTAGACTTTGCTGTCACTAATAGATGTTTATGCTTAACAGTTAAAGTTATTATGGATAAAATTTCTAAAAGGTCCAAAGGTTATGCATTTGTGGAATACACGACAGAGGAGGCTGCAGCTGCAGCACAGAAAGAGATGAATGGCAAGGTAAATTCATCTTTCTCTCTCTTTCTCGCTCCCACACACAAATAAATCCTTCCAATGCATTTGTTCTGCTTCATAATTGTCCTAGAGGAAGAGAGAAAAAGAAAGGATTCAACAATACAGAAAGAATTAAGTTTTGAATATTCAATAGTAATGTTAATCTGCAGATTATCAATGGCTGGATGATAGTTGTTGATGTTGCCAAGAGTAGCCCGCCAAAATACAACAGGGGTCACGGTAGATCGGTCGCCTAACAAGAAAAAGTGTGTTTGTCTGAGAGCTAAATGCAATGCATGCTTGATTCAAATACATTTGGCTGGGAGGAAGTATGAAAAGGGCAAGTGAAATTGACTCTAAACTGTTTCTCTTACATTACTATTCTTTCTCACTAGCTATAATCTGATTTCAAATATTTCTTTCATGGCAAAAGCACCTTATTTGTTTTCAAACTTTACATCAATTTTCAATCATGTCCTTAAAGTTTGTATTCTGTCATTTTCGTCCCCATTCGATTTTATTTCTTGTCCTTACTGCGTCAAATGACTTGACAACAGATTCTAATATCTTGTTGATACTTTTAGAATTTATTGTCAAATATGTCCCCTAAGTTGGGGTTCATTATAAAACATGCGGAGTATGCAGTTAAGTCATTTGACAAAGTTAGGGCAAGGGATAAAATCGACCAAAATATAAAACTTTGAGAACGAAATCAAAAATTGATGTAAGTTTGAGGATGAAATATGTATTTCTGTCTTCCTTTATCATATCCAACTAGATTTCTAACAATGCATTAATCTTCAGACAGGAAATTATCACATGAAAATTCTCCTGAATAGTGAAACTACATATAGAGGCCCATGTTTGTCAAGAACCTTGCTGACTGTGGGAGAGTCCAAATCCAAAACCTAAAAGTGGGTATTCTCCATAGCCATACAGTCTTCCAAAATGGAGCTGAAAAGCTGGGTAGGAATGTGGAATTTGGGAATTTGTTCAGTTTAATATTGTAAAGCCTTCTTGTTCAAAAAAAAAAAATTGTAAAGCCTTTAAACATAAAATATATGATTTTGTGCCATGTCTACCATTTTATCATTTCTACCAAAATATATCATCTCAAACCTGTTATATTTATTGAACTGGACACATTCTGTCAATTAAGATATTATCTTTTAATTTTATCTCTCAGAATTGTCAAAATATATGATTTTTATTTGTTTTTTTTTTGTTATGATTTTTGTAAATCTGTTATATAATTTTTTTAACCAATCAAAATTGTGTATGGGACGATTGCATGCAACGTTGACAACTAACCCGCAAGTGATTTCAAAGCAGAAAACTGTGATGCAAAGTTGTTTTTTTTAGGCATGGGATGCAATAGATTTTCACACAATGAGATTATATAATGAGGAGAGATGACGAAGAGAAAGTTTTTAAAATATTATGTATATTAATATTTTTTATCCTAAATTTTATAATATTTAGATTTTGAGCTTAGATTAAACAAAAAGTTCGAGAATTTGAGCCTATGTTAAAGTATGGAAAAGATCCGTTTGTGTCCCTAACGTTTGCGGTGATTTTCAGTTATGCCTTTAACATTTTATTTATGTCAGTTGTGCCCTCAATTTGAAACGTTAGTTTCAATTATGCCCCCAGTTTTACTTGTGTGTTAATTTTTTGTTCTGAATTGAATAGGTGGCATTTCCTACGTGAACTTACATTCTCTTAACCAAAAAATTACTACCCTAAAATTTTTTTGACATCTTCATCTTCATCTTCGCAAGCCTTATACTAGGTAGGAAATGCCATGGTGGATAAAAAATAAACCAGGGATGTTTTATTTATCCAGTCATCTTGCCACATATTCAATTCAGAACAAAAAATTGACACACAAGTAAAAAAAATTGACACATCAGCATTGAGTCAAAATTGGGGGCATAATTGAAACTAACGTTTCACATTGGGGGCACAACTGACACAAATGAAACGTTAGGGGCATAACTGAAAATCACCGCAAACGTTAGGGGCACGAAAGGGCCTTTTGCCTTAAAATATTATGTACATTTAGTCCCTATTTTTCCTTCTTGTTTTACAGTCCCTCTGCTTTAGTGATAAGGACTGATTTGCACAAACAAGGAATGATGGGTATTCCCATTGCTATTTTTCCTTCATGTTTTTATTATATATTTATATTTTCTTTTACAAAACATTAATTTTTATTGTAAAAAATATACATGTGTTATTATTTTTATTAATTTTATATTAAATAAATACATAAAATATATACTTAATCTCAATTAAATCAATAGTTTTTAAACAAATAAATCAAATTAAATGTATTTAATAATAAAAAATCACTAAAGTGATTCAAAATTAATTTTTTGATCAGTATATACAAGTTAAAAATCATATATAATGAATAAATAACTTAAATAAATAAAAATAAAAAATTTGAAAAAAAATTGGTTCAGACGGGCCCTACCTGAGTACCAAGGTCTGACCGGGCCTTGTCTCGGGTCTGAACAAAACTCGGCCCCAGCTTGAACCGTGTGCACCCCTACCTCTTTCTTTGTTGATTTCTTCATTAAAATCAAGCACACAACAACAATGAAGGAAACCCAACCGAATCTGTTAAACCAAACCAAAAGAATTGGCCAAATCAACTTGTACTCTTTATTCACTTTAGATGGTATATATACATGAAAATATGGTGCGAATAAATCAAATAAGATTTCCTAATTCAAATTGCAAAATGCATATCAATAAACTAACAATAATATCTAATAGTATCTTATAGTATTATATCCCTCCAATACCCCCTCAAGTTGGTGCATGAAGATCACGAATGCCCAACTTGCTAAGGATAGATTTGAATTGACTTCTTCCCAAAGCCTTTGTGAAAATGTCAGCAAGTTGTGTGGTAGACGGGACATAAGAGGGATTGATAGTACCATCAAGAAGAGCATCACGAACAAAGTGACAATCAACCTCAATGTGTTTGATCCATTCATGAAAAATCGGATTTTGAGAAATATGGAGGGCATCTTGGCTGTCACACTGGAGAGAGATGGCCTTTGAGTGCGATATACCAAGGTCAGCGAGAACAACTTTCAAACATTTCAATTCACACAATGTCATAGCCATGGCACGGTATTCTGCTTCAGTGGAAGATCTTGACACCGTGTGTTGTTTCTTTGTCTTCCAAGACACTGGTGATTGTCCAAGAAAGACCATACAACCAGTGAGAGATCGACGTGTAAGAGGGCATCCCGCCCAGTCAGCTTCACACCAGCCACGAAGCTAAAGATCACAATTTCGATCAAGATGAATCCCTTGACCAGGGCTCCCCTTCAAGTAACGCACCACGCATCCCAATTGTCACGTCGTGGTGTCTGCATTAATTGAGATAACATATGTACGCTATAAGATATGTCTGGGTGAGTAAAACACAAATAGATCAATCGTCCCACTAGGCGTCGGTATGACTGGGGATCAGGTAAGAGAGTGCTAGTTGAAAGGGCAAGATGATGATTTTGCTCCAACGGTGTCTCTGCTGGTCGGGATCTAAGAAGTCCTGCTTCAGCAATAATATCTAAGGCATATTTGCGTTAAGAGAGAACGAACCTGTCTGGGCCTCGTGCTGTGATACCAACTTGTGAGGAAATCCATCCTCACCAAGTTGGGGAATCTCTGTCCCACCAGGCGCTGGACCCCGCTTACCTAGTAGTGACTGCCCAACGTATCTCAGATACTAGTTTTACGGCCTGTGTCTCCACCAAGGCTAACCCATGCGGGCCCGCAAATGGTAAGAGCCAATACTTTGTCACATGTCATACTGCGACAACCCGCTCTACGGATGAACTCATTCATACTAGCTCTGATACCATGTTAAACCAAACCAAAAGAATTGGCCAAATAAGATTTTCTAAGAGAAACATACAACGTTTAGGGTCAAAAAGGTCAATGGTGATCAACCACAACGCTGCCAGGCGTTCGTCAACGGTTAGGTCCCTCCAGTTGCACTCAAAGGGCCCAAGGCGACACCTCCTCCATGATAGGGGGAACATGGCGCGCTCATCCGACGCGCAAACCCAGAAAGGCCGTTCAGACCTCGATTCCTTAATAAAGACAAATTTGTACTGTCATTCCTTGGGGTTGCTAACAGCGTGTTTCAGAACCTGGGGGCGCCCTGGGCGTCTGTAATAGGAGATGAAGCAATTGTCCACCCAGCGTGGATAGAAGAAGTACATGAACAGTCACGCGGTTGCGACCACGCCATCCCTTTTCCATTTGACGACAAAGCCCAGAACGATGCGCCATCCGTTGACACTAACTTGAATAGGAGAAATGTTCATGATGGCCAGAAGGTCCACAACCGCAGGGTTGAAGGGCATCTCAATATCGGAGTCTTCAAGGGCGTGCTCACAAATTAGAAAACCCCTTCCATCAGTATAGAGCATGTCTGGCACTGTCTCCAAATGACTTAGCGCAGAGATCTCGCAACCCGAAGATTGACAACGGGGTGAGGACGCCATTAGCTCTTGGTTGAGCTTCTCGAGATAGTCCACACCAAAGAGTCAGGTGTAGTACTCTTTCACCACGTCGTTCGTCAGGTCCAAATGCCCCTTCTGTACCTTCTTATTGGGTCTCTGACAACGCCAATCAACTACGGGACACGCGTTCCTCATAACTTCAGCCCTATCGGGACCACATGGCATTGTCTCAGCACCCTTAACCCAGGGAACGTTAGCCAACCTAGAGTTTTGGCAAAGGAACCACTCCGGGTAAGCTTGGAAATCAACTTCCTCACCGTAGATTGTCTGCTGAGGATTACCATCCCCTATGGACGCCCAGATAGGAACATCAACACCACCCGCATCCTCGGGTATAGACGACCCCCCATCCATGGACGCCGATCCCGCGTCAGGAGATAGTATCTCGCGAATTTCCGTCGATGTGAACGAGGAGGAAGCAGCGGTCATCTGGTCAAACTCTCCCGGAACATGGGACGAAGACGCCACAGCATCACCATCCCTCCTTTCCATGGGGGACGCGAACCTAGTCGGTGTTGATGGTTCAGGAATAGAGTTATGAGGCATTGACGTTCCGGGCGCCCTCTCGTTGTTTCCAGCAGCTGAGGAAACTTGACAGTTATAACCCATTTTATGAAGAACTCTCCTCCATTCACCATCAAAAAGGGGGGAAACGCCCTCGGGAAATAAAGGATCGTTTGGGAAAATAACTCTCAGCGATTGTGGTTGATCACCAAACTCAGACCGAAATTCAAAAGATGAAGAAGAAGGAGAAGGATTAGAAAACTTACAGTCATCGAAATCCATGTTGCTGGCGAATCGAGGGATAATTCCGGAGAAAAAGGCTTGAAGAAGTTGAAGAGCACAACGAAGAACGCGAAGAACACAATGAGTAATATTCAAACAAAAACTCAGAAATCAAACCTGAAATAGCAAGAGACAATGTTGAATCACTCACCGGACGACGGCGAGCACGGTTGCCGGAGCAAAGCAAACGGCGGCAAGACGCTGTGCGGCTACGAAGAAGGCAGTTCCGGCGGGATTTCTCTCGTGTGTACAGAGAGAATAAGGAGGAAGGAGGAAGTATGTGAGAGTGAAAATGGCGAAGTGAGGGAAAGAAGGGGAAAATGGCGGTTTTTGAAAAAAAAACTGCACGAAAACCAAGGTGACGCATTAAATGCGCCCCCTCGGTCCACGTTTTGCCATCATGGCGAAGGTTAAGCCAATCACGCAACGACACGTGGCCACGAAGCGCTGACATGCAGAACTGAAGTGACGCGAAACGTCATCAAGGAAGCTGGAAGGACAAGGTTTGGTGCCACCAGATCTGTGAACGCCGCATCAAGTTGGGTCACCGCCACCCAAAATCTCCGGGACAAACTCTAGCCGTCAACGCCAACAGAGCAAGCAAGGCTATGGTGAGTGCCAAGAACGCCCTCGTTGGGGACTCCACTGATGGGGACAGAGCTTCACTTATTTTGTTGGGACTAGTGATAATAGGCCCAATAATCAGCAGGCCCGAATGGCAGAGCGTGCCCTCGATCCAGCAGACTACAAGCCCACCAGGTGGATCGCTTGGGCATGAACGCTCTATACCTCACCATCAGGTGTGGACGCCCACAATCACGAGGGGTGTGGGCGCCCACGCGTCAACAAATACGGAAATATTCCCTGAATCAGTCAGGAGCCAATTAAGGATCGCCCAAGATCCTCTGTCAATCAAGGCAGATCACTCTGGGATCCTTTCCCTTGATAACGCCTTGGCCATCAAGGCACCTTTCACAGGAAAGGAAATTACGTAGGAGCAAAGGATCACAATCAGATCGGCCAGAATCACAATCAAGCATCCAGGCATTTATGGCAAGATCACAACTGATTGCCCTATGTCAGTATAAAAGGTTAACCCTTTCCACTAGAAAAAGGTACGCTCTCTACTCAGTCAATTGAGATTATTGAGCTCATATCCCTTACTAACTTAAGCATCGGAGGTGAATCGCAGGACCATCCTTGTGCGTTTATTGACTTGCAGGTGACTTCCGACCCAGAGTTGCCTCACCGAACCAGGTAATGACCCCCGGCCAGAACCAGGTTCATCAATATATAACAATAATTTAACTGTATTATCAAAATTAACTAACAATAGAAATCCCAACATAATAACTAATAGCAATAGATCAAAACCTTCATTCCAGTCCAATTCGCTCTCGATACATAATCTCTCAAAATCTAAACGAATCATCCTCATCATGGCGACTCCCACCCTCTTCTCTGGTTACCATCTTTTCATTGTTTCCAACTCACTAAACTGATTATGTTGTCAATAGATCATAGCCGTTCCTGCTTCAGATGCAAAAGTTCTGAAATATGAAATTTTAGAAACGAAATAAAAAATTGATGTAAAGTTTAAGGATAAAAAAAGTACTTTTGTCTTCTTTTATCATATTCAACTAGATTTCTAACTATGCATTAATCTTCAAAAAAAATTTCAGGAAATTATCACATGAAAATGCCCCTGAATAATGAAACTACATATAGAGGCCGGAGGCCCCGTGTTTATCAAGAACCTTGCTAACTGTGGGAGAGTCCAAAACCCAAAACCTGAAAATGGGTATTCTCCATAGTTATAGTCTTCCAAAATGGAGCTGAAAAGGTGGGTAGGAATGAGGAATTTGGGAATTTGTTCAGTTTAAAATTGTAAAGCCCTTTTGTTCAAAGAAATTGTAAAGCCTTTAGACAAAATATTTTTGTGTCATGTCTGTCGTTTTATCATTTCTACTTTTCTAGCAAAATAAACCATCTCAAACCTTTTATATTTACTGAAGTGGATACATTTTGTAAAGTAAGATATTATCTTTTAATTTTATCCCTCATAATCGTCAAAATATATGATTTTTATTTGTTTTTTTCTTCTGTTATGATGATTTTTATTTGATCTAAAATTATGTATTAAAAATACATAAGATATAGGATGTTAAAAATCATAAAAGGACAATAATAGAGATGAGTATTTTTTTCAATATAAAATATAAAAATAATATTTACATGCTATAAAATATACCAGTCTTAAATATCCTCCAAATAGGACACACAGAAATGGTGAAAATATTGAAGTACTGAAGATAGATGATCCTAAATTTTTTTTTTTTTCAAAAAATGTCATTTCTGTGACAATCAATGTTTTTTTAATTAAAAAAATTGTGAGCCAAATTACTTGTGCGATTTCCACTGCCAAAGTAATTTTTATGATTGGTATGGGAATAACTGTGCTGTTTAATTGTAAAGCCCTTTTGTTCAAAGAAATTGTAAAGCCTTTAGACAATTTTTATAAAAACATCACTATAGTAATTCAAAATTAATTTTTTAATCAATATATACAAGTTAAAAAATCATATATAATGAATAAATTACTTAAATAAATAAATACAAAAAAATTGAAAAAAAAAAAGCCCAGTCAAGCCCAACCCGGGTTTGAACTGGCTGAAACTCGACCCGGCCCAGCCTTTGTGAACCTCTACCTCTTTCTTCACTGATTTCTTCATTAAAATCAAGTACACAACAACAATGAAGGAGACCCAACGGAGCCAAAATCAATGACTAAATTTCAAAAAGTGAAAATGGATTTGGAGATGAAAAACTCCATCGTTTTCTCTGAAATTTAGTGAAATAAAGCAAAAACCACAAAACATAAAATATTCCCCTTCCTCTCTCAAAATCGTTTTTTTTTCTCCCCATCTTTTCCTTTGAAAATTTTTCTCCCTCAAATCCTCACTTTAAGGTCGAAAATCGAACCCAATTAATAAGGGGAAAAAATCTGATTTAAAAGCCTGAAATTACCCTTAATTCTTTATCTCAAATATTTTGCAATTTTCATTCACAAAAATCACCAAATCTTTCCCTTTCCCACTCAAACCCAAATCCCAAAATTTGTTTTGACCAAAAAAGAAGAAGATAATGACGCATTGACACTGCTGTGGCCATGAAAATTCGTCATTTATGTGAAAATACATTCAGAACTCCATTTATTTAATTTTTGTTTCATTTTGATCCTTATTACTAGAGTCTCGAGGGAAATGACTTTAACGCCAAAAAGAAAAATTTCCAGGAAGTGAAAGTTAGTTTTCTCCTTTCTTTTCTTTTTTTAAACGGAGGGAAGTTGATGGAAACGACTCGAGGACCAACGGTGAAACTTTTTGATAACTTTGGGGACTAAAATAAAACAAAAAAACTTTAGGAATTAAAACAAAATCTTAGAAAAAAAATAAGGACCCAAATAATATTTTGAACTTTATTATAATATGTTAAATTTTTAATCTTTTTTAGAATTATATTTTTTATGACTAAATTATTCCTTTAAAATAATTAATTATTTTCTTAATCGCAATTATTTATAATAAAATTGTTATTTTATATTTTGAATAATATCATAATTTTATATATTATGATGGATTAAACTTTAATTTTCTCCAAAATATAAAGTTTATCACTTTAACAAATTACCTCTCCATAATTTAATACCACTAGATCACATTTATCACATCAATGGTTCTAATTATGCTAAATAATCCATTGGATACATGCAATAAGTTATAGACTAATCCAATTGTGATATGATATGCATATATAAGGATTCAAATGTTGATAATAGAAATATAAGCCTTCTTAGAACAAAATGCTTGCAAAATCAATTATTATCTTATAAGTTTGTTTATTTTTTAAAAAAAGAGTCAAATACTTAAATTGGTCCTAATAGTATGGAATAGATTTCAAATTGATCATCAAATATTAATAGATATAACAGTAATTTAATAGTATTAACAATTAACTAACGTAACGGTTACCAAATGGAACTAACCTTCCATATCTATATAGAGAAGTTACTAACTTACTATGGCTATAAGCAAAAAATAAGCACTTTAAGCTGAGCAAGAGGGGTAACTGAAAAGAAAAGATTAATTCACCGGTGAATATATAAAAAAAACATCTTCTAGCATGCACACTTAAATAGAAAGCCTCTAGATTTTTCATCCGCTCAATTGCAATACGTTGTAACTATTGAAAGTGAAGATATTATCCATAACGTGACTATTTCACCAAAAAGTTTTCTATTAGTTCAAAACGATCAATATGTAGAATTAGAACAAGTGATTGTTGAGATTCGCGCGGGAACATACACTTTGAATTTTAAAGAGAGGGTTCGAAAACATATTTATTCTGACTCAGAGGGAGAGATGCATCCCTCTTCTTCGATCAAGATCCGTAGGCATTTAGAATTTCCCTATCACTAGACCGATTACGTTGCCGATAGATCATAGCCGTTTCCGCTTCAAATGAAAAAGTTTCGAGAAAGACCTCGTCCAGGAGGTTGTTAAAATCTATTTAAGAAAAATATCGGACGAATTATTGAACGTAGTCATCGCCGAAAAGCTAAAACAAGTTGCTAAGCTTATGCTTCCCTACGTTGTAAACCCAATCATATTCTAATCTTTAAACCTTCGCGTAGTGTACATTGGATTTTCTATGACTAGAATAGCATTTCTACTTGTTCCCGACCTCCTAAAACTCCGATGACGTCGCCACAAATTGAAACAACAGAGAGCATGAATCATTCAAAGAAGGGTTAGGCTGCTGACTCTGATACAAAAGAGGGAGAGAATAAAGGTGAATACTCATAATTAATGACGCATTGTCAATTTCGTCTTCAATCTTTTTGTTGTTGTCAATTTCGTCCTCAATGTTTTATATTTTGGGACTAAATTGACAATTAATGTAAAAGTTTAGGGACAAAATTAATATTTTTTTTCCTTTTTTTATTCTTTCTTTTAGTTTTACCATTGTGTCTACTCGATTCTCTCTATGGTACAGGCGTGCCTAGAGTTTTATCAGTTCAGCCAGATAATAATTTTGAGTCAGAAATTAAGGATTATCGAGGTTTGCCACATTCTCTGTTGCTCCACTTTTCTCTTTTTCTTTTCATGGGAAATTACTTTTAAGGCTAAAATGCGAATTTGGTCCTGTATCTTCGCTCCAGGTCTCAAATCACTATATTTTTTTTGTCTCGAATTTGGTCATGTATCTTTACTCTAATTCCTAAATCAGTCCTATATCTTTTTTTTTCTCAGTTTTAGTACCATATGTTTTGAAAACCTCCCACCGTTAGTCATCCGTCCATTTTAAACTGTTTACTAGGCACATTAAGTCAGGAAAAATTACAGATCAGTCCTTTAAATTATAGTTTAGTCCTAAAAACTTCAAGTCCCTTTTACTTTAGTCCCTGACTATCAAAATAAAAGTGAAAAAGTATTCATGAAGATACTCAAACCTTACTTCTTGGTTCCTAATCCATGAATTTTTCATGAAATGAAATAAAAATGCAAAAACAACACAAATTAAAGCAAATGACAGAGGAACCAAAACTGAAAACGCAGAAAATTTAAAACCCACCGGAAAATGTCCTAAACTCGTTGGAAAACGTACAGAAATCGCTGAGAAACTAAGAACTCAACCAAAAATCCAAATCCTCACTGAAATCTCTCTCAAATAATCGCTCTCAAATACTTCAAGAAAGAATTTTCGAAAATCCAAACTTTCTTCTATCACCTCCCTCCAAACGAGTTTGGATATTCGAAAGTTCTTTCTTAAAGCATTTGAGTGAAATTTTAGTGATGTTCGTCACTCCATTCAATAGTAATGTTAATCTGCAGATTATCAATGGCTGGATGATAGTTGTTGATGTCGCCAAGAGTAGCCCGCCAAAATACAGCAGGGGTCGTGGTAGATCGGTCACCTGACAAGAAAAAGTGTGTCTGTCTGAGAGCTAAATGCAATGCATGCTTGATTCAAATACATTTGCCTGGGAGGAAGTATGAAAGGGCAAGTGATTCACTCTAAACTGTTTCTCTTATATTACTATTCTTTCTCACTAGCTATAATCTGATTTCAAATATTTCTTTTATGGCAGAAGCACCTTATTTATTTTCTAACTTCACATAAATTTTCAATCATGTTCCTAAAGTTTGTATGCTATCAATTTCGTCCCCATTCGATTTTATATCTTGTCCTTACTACGTCAAATGACTTGACAACAGATTCTAATATCTTGTCGATACTTTTAGAATTTATTGTCCAACATGTACCCGTAGGGGTTCATTATAAAACATGTGGAGTATGCAGTTATGTCATTTGATAAGTTAAGGCAAGTGATAAAATTCAAAATATAAAATTTTGGGTACAAAATCAAAAATTAATGTAAAATTTAAGGATCAAATATGTATTTTTGTCTTCCTTTATCATATCAAAAAAATTTTGAGCAAACCCCCTTTTTGGTCCCTCAATTGTTACTGAGTCGAGGAATCGGTCCCTCAATTGTGAGAAACTACAACTCAGTCCCTCAATTGTACAATCCCGTTTACTTTTGGTCCCTCGCGTCTGGTCCGTTAGTGATAGAGGTGTTAAGTGATGACGTGTCACCGTTATCTGCTTAGGTGGCCGTTAAATGCTTAGTTGAGGGACCAAATCCTCGACTCAGTAACAATTGAGGGACCAAAAAGGGGGTTTGCTCAAATTAATATCCAACTCATTTCCACTTGACACCTCATTCAAAACTACTCTCTTGCAATTTGGTCCCAAAACCCCTAAATCCCCTAAAACTTTTTTTAATCCTCTTCTTCATCTTTTTCATCTTCTTCATTCATTTTAGTCCCAAATCCTAAAAATAAAATTGTAAAGTATCCCAAAACCTTTCCAAACATTCCAATTTAGTCCTTAAATGTATTAAAAACCCTAAAACCCTAAACCCTAAAAAAAAACTACTTTGAGTTCATTCATTTTATCCCATTATTCTCAATTTATTAAATCATAATTAAAAAAAACATTTTAGTCCTTGAACCCTAATTTCTTTATCTTCATCTTCATCCTCATTCCTCTCTCATCTTTCATTCCTCACCGCCGATCCTACTGCTTCAACCAAATCCTCAAACATCAAAATGGCTCGATTCTTCAAATCCTTAAACATTCTCTCGCTCGATTCTTCAACCATTTTGGGCGTCGCGAGATACATTCATTCATTTCTTAGGGTTCGAATTCGAATTGGGGGAGAACGTTTGGGGTTTCTTTCGATTTTGAAGAAATTCCGAGAGAATGCCTGCGACTGATGATGAAAACTCGTCGTCGCCGTCGTCATTTACCCATTTCGGCCGTTCGCTTTTGAGTCTCTGTTGTGACCATCAGGTTCACTCCATGGAAAGCTCAACGACACCACATGTTCACTCTGTCGCGACTTGCTTTCTCTCTCATGAGTCTCTAAGCTTCTCGATTCCTTCCTTCGCTGCCACGAGAGCTTTTCGGCTGATGAATGATGATGATGATGATGATATGAACTGATGATGAACTAATTTTTTTTAATCAAGAATTGATGAATTGATGAAACTTGTGTAATCTTTGGTGATTTCTGGTTGTGTAGTTTTAGGGTTTTGTGGTTTGGGGTTTGGTGTGGATGAGAAGATGAAGATGATGAAAGATGATGAAAGATGAAGAGGAAAGTAGGATTTAGGGACCAAATTGCAAGAGAGTAGTTTTTTTAGGGGTTTAGGATTTAGGGTTTAGGGGTTTAGGGTTTTAGATTTTGGGGTTTAGGGTTTTAGAGTTTAGGATTTTAAGGTTTTTAATACTTTTAAGGACTAAATTGGAATGTTTGGAAGAGTTTTGGGACACTTTACAATTTTAGNAGCTATATGCAATGCAAGGGAAATGAATCCATTCTCTTAGTACTCTCTATATGCTTGCAAGTTGCAACACACCGTTTGACTTCTTGATAAGCCAGCATAATCATGCAAAAAATATTGGCATCTATATATATATATATATCTTTGGAAACTAATAATTGATCTGAGACGACACACGACATGCGATATACATTATATGTATACTTGTTAACCTTAATGAATGACATATATTATTCGTTACAAAGAAAAATATATACCAACAAATAACTCAAACTTGATACATTATGCTCTCTTTAAAGNACTTTACAATTTTATTTTTAGCATTTGGGACTAAAATGAATGAAGAAGATGAAAAAGATGAATAAGAGGATTAAAAAAAAGTTTTAAGGGATTTAGGGGTTTTGGGACCAAATTGCAAGAGAGTAGTTTTAATGAGGTGTCAAGTGGAAATGAGTTGGATACTAATTTGAGCAAACCCCCTTTTTGGTCCCTCAATTGTTACTGAGTCGAGGATTTGGTCCCTCAACTAAGCATTTAACGGCCACCTAAGCAGATAACGGTGACACGTCATCACTTAACACCTCTATCACTAACGGACCAGACGTGAGGGACCAAAACGTAAACGGGATTGTACAATTGAGGGACTGAGTTGTAGTTTCCCACAATTGAGGGACCGATTCCTCGACTCAGTAATAATTGAGGGACCAAAAAGGGGGTTTGCTCAAAAATTTTCAAGCTCCTCAATAATGAAACTACATATATAGAGGCCCCATGTTTGTCAATAGGGGTGTGCAAAAACGGATGAACCCGTCTAACTACCAAACCTGACTGCCTGACTGTAAATATCGGGTTCGGGTTTCACCGATCGGTTTAGTTCGGTGCCCATTTTTTAAAATAAAGTCGGTGAAATTGGATTATCGGATTGACCCGGCAAACCTGACTAAATCGACCCGACATAACATAAAAGTAGAAAAGTTTGTCTTGTTTTAATCCCTCTCATTCTCGTCTCTTCCCAACAAAAAATTTCAAACTCTCAAACTACAATATTTATCTCTTAAATTTCAATCTCACTCTCACATCACACAGATTGAAGTAAAAAAAGAGAGAGAAAATTTGTGTATTGAAGAGTGAAAATTACATATCTACAAAACAATGGCAGCAGTGTAACTCTCTCACTCTCACATCGGCTGTGAATGAAGATGAAGTCTGTACCGTCGGCGTTGACGCTTTAGCTCCTCAAATCTTGCAGTGACACAATCGATCTCGCCGAGTAGCAGTTTACTCCTTCATCTTGCAGTCGATCTCGCATCAGAAGCCATATCAGAGCAAGACGTCGCGATTCGGTGGTCAAGACGGTGGTTGCTGCAGTTTTCCGTCAATATTCAGAGCTTCACCACCGCCGCCATGGGAGACTCGAAGTCGAAGGTTCAGGACGAAGAAGATGATGGAAGAGGTTTGAATTAGTGGAAGGCTACTTTTACTATTATTTATTCATTAATATTAAAATATAATATATAATGTTGAGGCATTGTGATTCGTGAGGTCCATACAAGTTCCGCATTGTGTTAGGGTGTTCGTCGGGCGGTTTGAACGGTTTGAAATGATTTTTCAAACTAAACCAATGATTAAATTTCATTAATCAAATCAAACTAAACCAATAAAAAACGATTTGGGCGGTTCGGTTTGAGCGGTTTGAAGGAAATTTATTGTTAATTTTTTCACTAATATACTAATAAAAAAAATATACAGTTATTCTCATAACTTACTAAAACACTAATAAGAAAATAAATATTATCCCTATATATAGTATAGAAGATTTTTTATAAATAATTAATTGAAATTAAAATTGTAGTTTACTAATATATATTTCTTCCTCTAACTTAATATCACAATAAGTTCTTCAAATATGGTGTGTTTTATATTGTATAAACTAATACAATTTTATATAATAGTAAGATGTATAATCACTCATGGTGCATTATAATATGTTATATATAATGTAATAATATTCTCATTCTGTTATAAACAACAAAATGGTTTTCTACTTTTTTAGCAAAAATCATTAGTATATAACAACNCCGACCGAACCCGCCCGTAACCCGATCTTATCGGGTTGTATGGGTTGACGGGCGGGTTCGGGTCGCAAAAATCGAACCCGCTACTTATTATATCAACACGTTCACCCACTCGAACCCGCGCGCTACACACCCTTGTTTGTCAAGAACCTTGCTCACTGTGGGAGAGTCCAAAACCCAAAACCTGAAAGTCGGTATTCGGATTCTCCATAGCTACACAGTCTTCCAAAATAAAATAAAAATTATTATTTCTCTGACAAATCAATTTTAAAAAAAAAAAAGTGTAAGCTTTTCCACTGCCAAAGCAATTTTCATGATTGGTATGGGAACTGTAGGAATACTTCTCGATGTAATTATGAACTTTTTTTATTAAGTCGATAATGTTTGGGCAAAAAATATATATAAATAACATATTATGGTTTATTGAAATTCATCAAGAATACTTGAAAAGTTGAAAATAAACTAGGTTCATAATTTAGAATAATATTAAGCAGAAGTTAGGGGAAAGTCTATTGGGAGCTTGTAAATTTTGCTCAAATTTTTCTTTCTGATTCTATACAAGACTCAGTTTATTACTTTTTTTTTTGCCTGACTGAGTTTATTACTTGGTCTACCTCTCTGTATTACTGTGAACAGTTTACACATTTTTTTCTTTTCTCTTATAAGATTATTGTCTACTTGATCATTTGTACATTTAGTGACCTTAACAGCTTGAACTTGTTTCATTTTGATAATAGCAATCAACCCTCTTCTCCAAACTCCTTTGTGAATCTCTCATGCACCTCAAGATCTGCTTTACTTACTGTTGGCTTATGCTTCATTGACACTTTATCAAAGTCTGCTCTTGTAATAGGCGGTGGCACAATCTGTTCATCATCAACTCCCAAAAAAAAAATAAATGTAGAAAACCATGAGATATTCAATCACTTTACCATTTGATTAAGAATAAAATATATTGTTAGGACTAATAAAGAGCAGCCAACCATTAACGTTACAGGCAGCTTACTCTGTTTTACAGGCACGGGTATGCATCAGTATCATGACAGTAATTACAGTTTGAAAATTAAAACAAAAATTTGACACATTCACAATTTATCCAATATATTCTCATTTTAGTGCCCTTTTATTTCCTATTGTACTAACTACTAATTCATCATTGCATTTCCTATCTCATAAGAATTTGACGAACGATTCATGAAATCAACTTTCTAATCCATCTCAATATGCAAAAGAGAAGCTAAACCATTATCTTAAGATTTCTTATTGGAAATTCTTTCATTTGTTGGCCAGCTTAATACTAAAGATTACCAAAATTTCTCACTAGAAAACGTAATGAAAACCCATTTTCCCACTCATCATGTACCTTTGAAGCGAGGCCCTGTGCATCAAGCTCTTGCAGGCTAGTTTTAATAGCTCCTCTTTCAGAAGCTTCGCAAGGGACCCACATTCCATTAGAGGTTTGCCTAAAGAACTTGGAATCCCTGGTTTTACGAATAGGTTCAAAAAGTACATCCTTAACCTGAAAAAGAGAAGTGCTTGAAAGCTAAGTCATTTTCTGCAACTTCCTACCAAAAATGCCAAATATTGAACCAACAAAGAAACAAAAGATAGATGATACGCACACAAACAGAAATATCTGAACCAGAAAATCCATCAGTTTTGTGGGCCAATTCCTCAAAATCTTTTTCAGTTAAGTTATGTGGAGTATCTCCAAGATGCACCTGCCCACATTAACATCCTCACTATTATAGGAATGGAATCATGGAACAAAGTGACGAGGATATATACATCATCGAAAGCTTTTGTACCTTAAACATGTGCTGCCTCGCCTTCTTGTCTGGGAGAGGTATGTAGATTCGTTTGTCAAAGCGTCGTCGGATGGCCTGCATATATGCTTTACATTTAGTCCTAACCAAACAATAATTAATCACCAATGATTTTTTTTCCTTTTCAGTCTTTGTAGAATGTAGACATAAAAGGTTCATTTTCCAACCTGATCCAGAGCATATGGAGTATTGGTGGCTGCGAGTACAAGGACTTTCTGATCTTCTTTACCCACACCCTAACATAGACCCAATTATATTAGAAATTATATAAACTAAAATATATATATACAAGTAGAATTATTCTTGAACATGAAAGAGATAAAATGTGTGGAGGTTACCAGCCCATTAAGAGAAACACAACAAGAATGAACACCATTCACAGGCAAAGCATATTTAAATATGTTTTGAGTTCAAGTGTTCAACAACATTTTCTGTTTCTCAATCTTTAAGGGGATGACTGATTGGGGGAAAATGAAACAACAACAACAACAACAACCAAAGCCTTATCCCACTAGGTGGGGTCGGCTATATGAATCAACTGACGCCAACGTGTTCTATCCTTGCACATGTCAACCGTAAGGTTATTGATAGCTAGATCTTTTCGAATAGTCTATTGGATAGTTTTCTTTGGTCTTCCCCTTCCTCGGGTTATAGGATTCTCTACCATTTGATCAACTCTGCGTACCGGGGCCTCTAAAGGTCTTCTTTGCACATGCCCAAACCACCTAAGACGTGTTTCGACCAATTTCTCAATGATAGGCGCCACACCAACCTCCTCTCTGATGACTTCATTCCTGATCTTATCCTTAATAGTATGACCACACATCCAACGAAGCATTCTCATCTCAATCACGTTGAATTTTTGCTCATGTTGCCCTTTTATCGCCCAACATTCAGTACCATACAATAGAGCGGGTCTTATTGCCGTGCGGTAAAATTTTCCTTTTAGTTTAAGCGGCACTTTTTTATCACAGATAACCCCCGAGGCCTTTCTCCACTTCATCCACCCTGCCTGAATCCTGTGATTAACATCCTCTTCTATTTCCCCATTTGCTTTGCAAAATCGTTCCCAAATACTTAAAGCTTGTAACTTCTTGTAACTGATGATCACCGAGTTTCTGTAGGATCTCCTTTTCTGCCACTGAACTTACACGCCATAAACTCTATCTTACTTCTACTGATACGGAAACCATAAGTCTCCAAAGCTTGTCTCCACCTTTCTAGTGTTGCATTGACTTCGCCTTTGGAGTCTCCAACCAAGACAATGTCATCAGCAAAAAGCATGCACCTCGGTGCCGCCTCTTGTATATGTTCAGTGAGTACATCCAGTACCACATTAAAGAGGTATGGGCTCAGAGCGGAGCCTTGATGAAGTCCTATGGTAATAGGAAAATCCCTCGTCGCTCCACTCTGTGTTCTCACACAAGTTGTGACCCTGTGATACATGTCGGGAGTGGATCTGCACAATTATGAGAGTGATAAAGTATGGTGAAGTATGAATCTCAACCATCCATTACTTCATGCATTCCTTCCACCATCATTGGGAACTCAACTAGAAATAAAATGGATGGTTGAGATTCATACTTCACCATACTTTATCACTCTCATAATTCATCAGATCCACTCCCGATACATGTCTTGAATTGCCCGTATATAAGTCACACGAACTCCTTTCTTCTCCAAAGCCTTCCACAAAACATCCCTTGGTACTCTGTCATAAGCCTTCTCTAAATCGATGAAAACCATGTAAAGATCCTTATGAGCGCTCTGATATCTTTCCATCAATCTTCTCAGTAAATAAATGGCTTCTGTGGTAGACCTTCCAGGCATGAAACCAAATTGATTTCCAGAAATACGTGTCTCAGCCCTCAGCCTCCTCTCAATAACCTTCTCCCATAATTTCATAGTATGGCTCATGAGTTTGATCCCCCTGTAGTTCCCGCAGTTCTGAATATCTCCCTTGTTTTTGTACACAGGAATAAGGGTACTCTTCCTCCATTCATCCGGCATGTTCTTGGAACGCAAAATCACATTGAAAAGTTTGGTTACCCAGCTCACCCCCTTGCCTCCTAAACTTTTCCACACCTCAATTGGTAGATTATCCGGTCCAACTGCTTTCCCATTATCCATCATTCTCAGGGCTTGTACCACTTCCTGCTCTTGAATTCTGCGATAAAAGCTGTAGTTGAGGTTCTTTTCCTTACTTATTCCATCTGAATTGTAACTTGTCGTCTGACCCTCATTGAAGAGTTTGTGAAAATAATCCTTCCATCTATCTTGAATGTCATGATCCTTAACCAAGATTTTACCCTCCTCATCCTTGATGCATTTCACTTGATCGATATCTCTTGTCTTACGCTCTCTACTCTTTGTAAGTTTGAAGACTCTTCTCTCTCCATCTTTAGTCCCGAGAGCCTGATAAAACCCTTCGTAAGCTTGGTTTCTTGCCTCAGCCACTGTCTTCTTAACATCTTTCTTAGCTGCCTTATAATTCTCCCAGCTTTCACCATTTCTTGTAGCTTGCCATTCTTTAAAATGAAACATTAGCATTAATTTGTTGTATTCATACGGTCATACCCCAATGTGCAGACTAAGTCATTGGATCCAAATTCACCTAGAATTAAAAGCTGCTGGAAGAACTTGGTATGAGATGCTGGCTTAATAGTAAATTAGTAATACTCATTTAAGCATATGGCTCACTCAATTTGATTTTGTGTCATTCCAATAATCCCAAAGAATGATTACATCATATAAGTAAGCAGATACACAGGTCAATATGGTTCTTGCTTTTTAAGAAAGAAATCCATTTTAATATTCCAATGGATCGGCCTGAAAAGCCAAAAAGACTACATAAATTACGAAAGAGAATTTAGGATACAGTTATTACTACTTTTATTAATGCAATAATTTGTCTTAATCATGTGAGACAGACCTTTCAGCGAATAGAACCTACCTGCATTTGTACAAGAAGTCCAGTTTTGATGCGTCTAGATGCTTCATTCTCATTGCCTTCACCTCGTTGGCCACATAAAGAATCTATTTCGTCAATGAAAATAATTGATGGAGCATTTTCACGAGCCATTTGGAAAAGACTGGAAACCAGTTTTTCACTCTCACCCATCCATTTAGAAACAAGGTCTGATGAAGACACACTGCATACGGATAGGGAATTGAAATATCAAACAGTAACTCACCTCAAACACACAGACTTATGTAACTGAAACATTATTTGAGAGTGATGCAGCCACTACCAAACCAATTACTTGGAGCAATAAATGTTAAAAAATAAAATGACTAGATAAGGACTAGAACTTTTTTTAAAAAAAGATCACAAATAAATGTATCAATATAAAAGAAAATGCTATTTTCCTCTCCCTTCCTGTGTATGCCATAAGCCAACAAATGGAGGGTTGTAGTCCTAAATTTTGCCACAAAATTTTGAGTATGTCAATAATCAACATGCTCCTGGAAAGTTAGCTGGGAGAGTGCAGATTAAATATTCATGAACTAACTACCTGAAGAATGTAGAGTCGGCCTCTGTAGCTACAGCCTTTGCTAAATATGATTTCCCCGTTCCAGGTGGACCATATAATAGAAATGCTCTCCATGGTTTTCTCTTCCCTAAACAAGTATGATATTATTTGAAATATGCAGTCAATAAAACTGAAGGAAAATGGTAGGAAGAAAAATATGTTCTGACTTAAAACAATTTCAGAAGGCAAAATTCTCCAATTGAGAGTTTTCACCGAAAAACTTCAGCCACAAGCTAGTAAGTAATTACTTATCAGAAAAACATAAGTTCTGATGATTGTTTTAACCAAGATCAAGCTCTTGCTTATGAAGTTTTTTTTATTATTATTATTATGAAGAACGCTGCTTATAAGAATAGTGCTTTCTTGTACTCTCATACCTCAGAATCAAACAACTATTAAGGATGGTTTCTTCATTGCTAACTATCTGACAGATATTAGTGTAGAGTGACATCGCAGACTCAGAACCCAACATGCATTTTCAGGCATTTTATTCTTTGTTTATTAGTTATTTAGGGTTTTGTTAGTCTAATAGCATAGTTTTACGCTTTGAGGCCAACCTTAGGTTGTAAATTTCATTACCAAACACTTTGATGTTGACTCTAATGGCTTACCAATTATTATAACAACTTCTAGTTGATTCATATGTCAAGTGCTATCACAGACATACATTTCTTTATTTTTGTTAGCATATTGCTAGCATTTTGTTTTCTACTATAGCACTTCACCAAGGCATCTTTAGCACCATGCTGAAAATAAACATAGATTAATAAATACAAGGAAATTACTAGAGAGTATCCTACCTGTAAAAAATTGTGGGAACTTAACAGGCAAAATGACAGCCTCTTGTAATGCCTGTTTGGCACTCTCAAGCCCAGCAACATCACTCCATTTCACATTTGGCTTCTCTCTGATGATTACAGAATCAATACCAGCCTTGAGCTTTGCTTTCTCAGGATCCTCCTTATTTCTCTCTTCTTCTCCTCCACTCCTTGACTTTGTATTTGGTCTTACAGAATCAGATTGAGACGTTTTACGCCCAATTTCTCCTCCTCCATCAAGAATGGCACGTATCTCCTCAGCCCTTCTTAAGTATTGAACAAATTTCTCAGTAATTGCTTCCTTGATCTTAGGGGTTTTCTCATACTTCAAATGGGTCTTCAAGTATTCTAATGCATTCATATAAAGAGAAAATGCCTTCCTATAATTTCCAGCTTCATCCTCATGAGCTGCTTGCTTCACATACTCTGCTGCTTGTTCCTTAAAATTGCAATACATTCTTCTCCTTTGATTTCAATTAAAGTGAAATTTCAGAATCTCTACACTCAGTTATGCTATTTCGGCCGCATTAACAGAACGATTAGTAGAACTGTACAAATTTCATCACTCCGGTATGATTTCACTTGGGTTCTAGAATCTTCTAATACAACTATAACTATAATTCAGTAATCACCTGAGAAATTAGAAAATAAACTATTTGGCAAAACTATAACAAAATACATACTACGAAAAAGTTCGAAGGCTCATCTTTTAGGGAAAAAGCTCCATTTCTTTAACTGCTAGGCCTTGGTGGATCAAACCTCAATAAACGATCGAACAACTTTACAGATTAGCCAAAATTCTGAAGCAGAGAAGAGAAAATTGTAGCTCGAACGAGATCAGCAATCAAGATAGTCGATAACTGTGGATCAAGAGGAACTTTTACTTGTTTAATTTGTCTTTCATGCGTTCTCACTATCAATTATGATAAGGATTTGTGGAAAAGAGAAAGAAACAAAAAAAATAAAAAAGCAACCGCCAATAGAAAAAGATCGCTTTTTCTTTTTCTGTATAAAAACAAGGCTTAAGTGCAATTTTAGTTCCCTAACTTTCGTAAAGGTCTCAATTTGGTCCCTTAACTTTTTTTGTTGCAATTTTGGTCCCCTAACTTTCGCAAAGGTCTCAATTTGGTCCCCTAACTTTTTTTGTTGCAATTTTGGTCCCCCAACTTTCGCAAAGGTCTCAATTTGGTCCCCTAACTTTTTTTGTTACAATTTTGGTCCCCTAACTCTTGAAAACATCTCACTATTGGCCCCAAGTGTACTTCCAAGTCATGAAAACGTCTCCGCATAATGATGAAATTTGTTAAGGGGTTATGCATATAAATTGTTAAAAATTCTAAGATATTATATTTTAAATTATTGAAAATTCTAAGATGTTAAGGGGTTATGCATATAAATTGTTAAAAAAGTTAATTTTATTATATTTTAAATTATTTAAAAATTTAATAAAAATAATTTGCTTCTAAAAGTTTAAAGTTAGTTTTTTTTAATAATCTAATAACAATTTCAAGAAATTATTTTTTTAAGAGTTCAATTTAAACTTGCTTTGTTTTGTAATGGTAAGCTTCTTTTGACTTAATTAATTGGAGTTGATATTATTCTTTACTGATTGGC
>QANZ01023036.1:98647-174646 GCA_003254925.1 Chamaecrista fasciculata
CAAGTGCCCATCTTTGACATATATATATATATATTTAATTCAAATATTATAAATGACTTAAGAATCATTTATATACTCTTCTCAATCCTATAACTTATCCAATGTAAGACTTTTGATTACTAACTATATTAACTTATAAATGACTTTTGATTACTAACGCCAAAAAGAAAAACTTTCAGGAAGTGAAAGTTAATTTTTTCAAATCTTTTCTTTTTTTAAACGGAGGGATGTTGATGGAAATGACCCTAGAACCAACGGTGAAACTTTTTGATAATTTTGGGGACCAAAATAAAACAAAAAAATACTTTAGGAATTAAAACAAAAACTTAGGAAAAAAATAAGGACCACAAATAATATTTTGACCTTTATTATAATATGTTAAACTTTTAATCTTTTTCAAAATTATATTTTTTTATGACTAAATTATTCCTTTAAAATAATTAATTATTTCTTGATCGCAATTATTTATAATAAAATTGTTATTTTATATTTTGAACAATATCATAATTTTAGTTTATCCCTCTAACAAATTAAGTCTCCATCATTTAATACCACTAGATTACATATATCACATCAATGGTTGTCATTATGTCAAATAATTGCATGTTACACTAATCCAATTGTGATATACTTGTATTCATATATAAGAATTCGAACGCTGATAATAGAAATATAAGCCTTCTTAGAATAAAATGCTCGCAAAATAAATTATTATCTTATACGTTTGTTTTTTTTAAAAAGAGTCAAATACTCAAATTGGTCCCAAAAGGAACTAATTTTATATTTTGTTATTAACTGTTATATCTATTAACAACAATTTGAGTATTTGACTATTTTAACAAAATTAACTAACGTAACGTAATGGTTACCATTACTAATTTACCATGACTATAAACAAAAAATAAGCACTTTAAGCTAAAAATAATTGGGGTCCTTGATTACTTAAACTGAGCACTTTAAGAAAAAAATTGGGAGAAAAGAGACGTTTTCATGGCAAATTTTGTATTGTCGAAACGTCTCTTTTCTCCCAATTTTTTCCTTAAAGTGCTTATTTTAGGTATTCAAGGACCCCAATTTTTATTGATTCCCTATTTCCCTTGGGATGAAAATGCAAATATTATTGATTCTATCAACGTCAAACGCAAGTATGCATTTCTAGCTTCTTTCTCAATAAATAATACATAACTTTTATATCCCTAGGCAATCAACATTAACTCCTGTTGGATGGTAGAACTTAATCTATAACCGTAACTTCAACAACTTATAGAGGGATGATAAGTTACTCTAGTCAATGATCTAAATAATCAAATACATACTAGCCACCATGCAAGGTTGAAATAAAAACCACCACATCTTTCTCTTCTAATGATGTATTCAGCTGCCCACTCAACTCCCAATCACAGTCATTCACAAGGACAAGAACTCCAGGTCTCCTGCAACACAAACCAAAATAATTAGCACAAAATTTTTTTTATTGTTCACCTGGTTCATCCCGACTGGCTACTAATTTGGACTCGACCTATATCAGGCACTTGGCTATAATGAGAGAACTTTCCAACAGGAATAATTGTATTCACAAAGTCTCGAATTCGAGTCCTTGCTTTATCGATACAAAGTCACTTATCAATTTGACTAACCATGTGTTGGTAATTTACACAATTTCACAGAACAGAGGTATAATATATACAGTGCTCACCATAGACAGATGGTTCTCCCTATACTCTTGCAGAAGCTGGGGCTTAATATTTATATTACTTAACTGATAAGTTATCATCTATTTATTGTTGATGAACCTGACTTACTATGATCATTTAGCAACCCAAAAGTAGTCATACTCTAATATTCAAATCCTAGTCAACAAGCACAACAAAACTTACACAGTATCCCCTTTCATGAACATTTCAGGCCTCTCCTTGATCAAGTTGTTCCGCACCCAAGAAAGCAAATCTTTCATAATTAACTGAGAAGCATGAAGAGAACTTCAGAAGAACCCTAGGTATAACTTCAGAAAAATAGAAGAAAAATCACTTTGTTAGTCAAAAACTACCTTATCTGATCCATCTTGTAGCTCAACATTGACATTATGAATCTTCTTAGAGTCACAAAGAAGCTCTAATCCCCCACTGTTAAATCATGAACATATTGGTGAATTTAACAAGCAACTCAAACCAGATAAAAAATAAAAGGTTATAATTAGTCACCAAAGATGTCAGAAAACAACACAATTACAACCAAAGATAGCAGGAAACAATTCAACTATTATATCTTGAGCATTAAGTGTAAGCACACAGAGAAGCCTTATAGAACCTCACCTCAGTTTTGATATAACTATATCAAAATCAACTAAATGTTCAATGGATATGTAAGGAAAACCGTACTAGATAAACTAGAATAGCAGATTCTCACAGTTCCTTTCAGTATCGAGTTTATCTTGTGCACAATGAAATCAAATATCCAACAATATTAGCCTAATAATATTTACATTCCTATATAACTCTCCTGGTGGTGGTTTTGATCTTCCCGCTTCTCAACTACCAAACCACAGTACACAGTGGGAAAAAAATACAGAAACCGACAGCCCTTAAGGGGCATGATGATAATAATAATAATATAATACCCAACCATATACCACCCAAGTAACAAATTATATAGAACTTTAAATGTATTTCCTTTAGAGCAAGGTCATTTCGCAGAACTTGTATTTTTTTATTTTTTTTAAATTTGCCAATGATTTCTCCCAGCACATCGGGATAAATTAGCAAGAATGTTCATACACAACAAAAACTCAAAATTTCTAAGCATAATAACCGTAACATATTGCAAAGAGAACATGACAGCAATAGTATAGGTTCACATGGGCACTTGATTCTACCATCATAAAGAATTCAACCATTTGGGTTAACAGCAATAGAAATTTCTGGCCTTGGGGTACTTACTGTTCAGTTTCAATTGTTTTACAATTTTCTTTTTTTTCCCCTGACCGACGAAACAGCCAATCGAAAATAGAAGAATATGAAATTTTACGGTAACATCAACAACAACCAAAGCCTTTTCCCACTAGGTGGGGTCGGCTATATGGATCAAGTGACGCCAATGTGTTCAATCCTTCACATGTCAATCGTAAGGTTATTGATAGATAGATCTTTCCGAATAGTTTCTTTACGGAGGAAACATAACAACCAAAGAAATCAACATATTTGAGAAATAACATAAACTTACCCAAATTCAAGTGTCAGCTGCATTTGATTGTTTTCTCCAAAACCCAAAACCCTAGACAGAGAAACAAACAAGAGCTAGTGTGAGAGAGCAAAAAGTGGGCAGCAGCAGCACCAGAAGATGCTTTCAATAAACCAAACATCAAAACAATAAAAACAAAAACTAATTGCATAAATCTCATAGATACACATTGGAATAAACATCAAAGAATGGCATGTAATTTCAACTACTCAGCCACAGATGAAACAGATAAAAGACCAGTGAATCCATAAATAGCATGACCGAAATTAACATGGCTTCAAACATTTCGAGGAATCCGATACCCACTAACCACTTTCATCAAACTGAAAGATAACTTGCAGGATTCAAAAAACAAAGAATTGAGATTAAAGGAAGGGGTTCGAAACAGAAATCGTCTGTTTGCGTGTCTGCTTAACCTTGATCACAAGCGGAACAAAGCCGACGGAGGGAGAGAGAGATCGCACCAGAAAAGAATCCTGCACCAGTGAGAAATATTGAGTCTTTGTTTTTTCTCCGTGAAGTGAGAAACGCAACGAGATGAAATTATAGCGTATCTTTCAATGGCGAATATATTTATAGGTCAAAAACTTATTTTGGTCCCTAATGTTTATCCAAAGTTCTGGTTTGGTCTCTAATGTTTTTTTTTTCGTTTCGTTTTGGTCTTTAATATTTCCTAAAAGTTTTACCATTGGTCATTAACTATTGAATTTGGTATATTTTTCTCGTTTCAAACCTGAATGCGATTAAATCAGAGTTACGAGTTAAATTTGATGAGTTCTTTATTTATCTAGTTGGAGTCATCGACAAACAAGATCAAATCAAACATGAAATCGAACCCAAAAATGAGCTACTTATTTAATGAATTTGGTCATATCTCACTTGTTTCAGGTCCAAATGCAACAAAATCGAAGTTACAAGTTTTTTCTTTAGGGTAAATTACACTTTGGTACCATGTGGTTTGAATTTCACTTTGGTAGCCTGTGGTATTCTCCATTAACACTTTGGTACCTTTTGGAGTTATTTTGCAATTTTAACCATAACAAATTTTGCAAAAGTTACATATTAACCCCAAAATTTTTTTAAAGTTTTCATTTTAGTCCCTAGATAATATGTATTTGTAAAATTTTTTGAAAATTTTTGAGGTCAATATGTAATTTTTGTAAAATTTGTTATGGTTAAAATTACAAAATAGCTTCAAAGGGTACCAAAGTGTTGATGGAAAATACCACAAGGTACCTTAGTGAAATCGTGTCAAACCATGGGGTACCAAAGTGTAATTTACCCTTTTCTTTATTTAGTTGAGACTTTTAACAAATGAGGTTAAATAATACTCTGAAAATGAGTTTGCTCAAAAAACAAATATGCCTATTTGGCAAACTCCATCGTGTTTTTAAATTAGAGTTGGGATTTGATAGTTTTTTTTTTTCTATCAATTTGGTCTTACATGCTATTAGCTATCTAAAATTTATTGTTAATATTTCACTAAAGTTAGAGTAAAAGATAAAATCAATCAAAACATAATTTTTTTTATAAAATTGACAATAAATAGATATTAAAGATAAAATTAAAGGACGAAAAAGTATTTTTGGTATATATAAAAAAAAAAAGTGTTTGACATATGCTAAAACTTTTGGAAGCAAAGTCTAGAGCCTTCCAAATATCCAAATTGTTGACATTTTATTCACCAAACAAACAAAAAATGGTAAAAGCCTAAAAGGTAATAGTGGTTTTGCCAAGTTCACAAGAAATGATATCATAAAAGCATTTCAGCCAAAAAAAAATATATCATAAAAGCATTAAAATATATATAAATTAGCACAACTGCAAAATGAGATTTATCAATTATCAATTTATCCAGTGACTTCTGTATATACATTTGATTCTCTAGAACTTTCAACATGTGACCACTAGCAAAGGGTGCCTACGTAATTTCAAGACCAAAAATTATGTTAATTAGTATACTTTTTTTGTGAGTTAATTTATTATATCTTTATTATATTTTTCTGAAAAGTATGTAGTGAATTTTGAATGTTTATGTACCCAAAAAAATCATAAATACCATTACAATGTCTCAGTCCTTTCAATGACAAGTCTCCTAAAATTGTATTAATAAAATATGATAAGTATAAAGTACGTATTTTTTTTATTATATTGAAATGTGATTAATGTATTCTAGTAATTTATTTACTATTTAAAAAAACTATACTAACATATATTTTAATAAATGTGAAGTACACTAATAATGTTTATAACATGGACTGAGAAAAGACTACTACTAAAAGGAAAACAACCATAATTTTAAGCGTGTAGAGTGTAATACATAATTTTTTTATAAAAAACAAAATTTCAACGGTCGTTAATTTTCAGCTAAACTAACATTAAAACATTTGATCACCTCTTAAAGCAAATGAGAATAAAAATAAAAAGTAACATTCGGACAAAAACACTAAATAAGGAAATGAAAAGTAGCATTATTTTCTGAATTTGTACCATGCATTTTGTGTCTTCACATTCAAAATTATATAATATGACTTTTGCATAGATTAGAGTGAAAATACAAGCTATATATAAATTTTATGTTAAAAAGTTTAGGTGAGTTGGACCTTGGGGCTCATCAAGATAAGGGTAGGTTATAAACACTTACAAAGATATTTAGTTACTACGTACCAATAAGGCCACATTAGTAGTGAGAATTAAACTCACGACTTTGTGAGTTATGAATTTACTCTTTACCAGCTGAACTAATTTTTGTTGGCAAAATACAAGTTTTATTTAAATTAATGTGGTGGTGTCTTCATAAGCTCCTCCCACCCCTCTTTTTAATGGTGTCTTTCATGCGACCCGGGCGGATCCTTTGCAATTGAGAGACAACATTGTTATCTGCACTTGTTATTTACCTCACAAATCAACTTAAAACATAGTGTTTTATTTATAGGTCTTACGAATCGTCTACCACTTGCAAAGATCCCAACAAAAAGATAAAATCAGGCAACCAAAATTTTCTTAATTATAAAAAACTCTAGAGCATCCCAATTCAAAGGATCCAATTTGGTCTTCATAAGTCTTACAACTTTTTATATAGACTTTATAATTTATTATAGTTAACAACTTATTTGTTCTTTATATTTCTATCTAATCATTGCTTTAATACTAATAAGAAATAAGAAATTTAAAAAATAAAAATCTCTTTTGACCCCATTCACCAAATGAAAAATAACATTATGTCCTGAATTTGTATCACATATTTTGTTTTTTACACTCAAAATTACACAATAACATATAAATAAGACCAAAGTCCTATTTTGGTCCCCCAATTATGCTCCTTGTTCCAAATAGGTCCCCCAGTTATTTTTTGTTCCATATTGGTCCCCCAGTTATGCAAAACTTGAAAAAGTTGGTCCCTCTAACGTTTTCCATCCATTTTTTCGTTAAAAAAGGAGGAAAAATTTCATCCCCAAAAGTTTTATTTTCTTATATTAAGGTCCTTTTCTTTTTATAATAGGATCAAAACGTAAGAAAAGAAAGTAAATTAAGATTTTAAGTGAATTTACCCAAAAANAAAATAGGACTTTGGCCTATAAATAATAAGTGACTTTTGTATAGGCATGTAAATATTTATTTAAATTTTTAAAAATATAATAAAATAATTATTTTTTAAAATGTAATTAAATAATATTTTTTTCTTAAATAATATATATATATATATTTATATATATATATATAGACAAACACACACTCACAAAGTCGGTTTAGCTAAAGAATATAACTATAACTGTAAATAGAATAGAAGGTGTGGAAGTTGTTCATTCATTCCTAAATTCCTAACCCCTTCATCTCTCACCTAGATACTTCTTCTGTAACGAATTCACCAAATTCCAAAGCACACGCATAATCCATATCTTAATAATCATCAAATTCTTGTTTTCTTCTTCCTATTTGCTTCGCGATTCACCCAATTTCTTCTACTCTTATGGTGTCCGTCAATCCCAATAATCCAGCTCAAGCCTTTTACTTCTTCGATCCCACCAATATGGTTCTTCCCGGCGTCGATCCCTCGCCGCCGCCCGCCGCCGTAGCAACGCCGCCTCCGTCCACGTCGGCCACCGTCAGTACGGCGTCGTACGCCGAGGATCCCAATAAGAAGATCCGAAAACCCTATACGATTACCAAGTCTAGGGAGAGCTGGACGGAGCAGGAGCACGACAAGTTTCTCGAAGCTCTTCAATTGTACGTTTTTTGAGTTTTTCTTTATCGGTCTGAGTTGAATTGTGTGCTTTTCTCTTATTGGGTGGATTTTGGATTCTGGCGATTTCTACATATATGCTTTTTCGTTTGTTGGGTTTTCCGATAATTAAAGTTGATTAAAGGTAATTGGTGAGATGTGATTGGGATTTTTTAAGAGTGAATTTAAGAATGGATGACTTTATAGTGTATAGTTTGGATTCTGGGATTATGTAGTTTAGTTATATTTAAGCTCAGGTCTGGCAGAGTGAAAGTTATTTACAGCAGACAATTCTATCAAACCTAACGTACTTAACTACTTATTCTATCTAATAAGCACATTATGTAAGAATTGGGGAATTTTATGTCTCATTATTCTATCTATCTATTCCCTGTATATACTATTTAGGCAGAACACTGTTGCCTACTTTTATTGATTAACTGTCAAAAGTTCAAGAAAGGGATGAAATTGAAATAAAAGAAGTGCTGAAAGAACTTCCAAAACAAATGTAGGGGAGGTTCTCAACGAGATGGTCAGTGATATTTGTTATATTATGAGGTTGTTAAAAAAAGTGATGAAATTGAACTATATTATGAGGTTTAACGCAGCCACCACACCAGAAGTTGGCAGTGTCATGCTTTCTGGATTACATAAAAAGAATTGATTTGACAAAGATGGTATCTAATTTATTTGTTTATTTTTCTTAATTGTTTCTGTGTTTTTGTCTGACTGATTTCAGATTCGACCGTGACTGGAAGAAGATTGAAGCATTTGTTGGTTCAAAAACTGTTATACAGGTAATTATCATAGAAGGTTAAGGGAGATGAAGAACAAGTTATCAATTTATATTAGTACATTGGATGCTATTTGTTTCCTTCAACACAATGAAAGATGAAAATACGAAAATTTTTTGTTCAGTTTTTTAATTTTTGAATTTCAGTTGAATATTTGGTAGATTTGATTCAGTGTCATGACTTCAATTTCTGGATATGCGTATAACATTTGCCTGATTGTGTTGTTTCTTGAAATCAATAAAGGGAGACATGTGGTTACTGAAGAATTCCAATTGAAATCTCATATCTGAATTATGTGTAACGACGAGAGTTATTATTCAATGCTACCCTTTCTTTTGCATATCAAACCTTATGGGCAAGGAAATTTAATCTTTTGTCCTTCAAACAAATATACTTACATATTTAGTATTGCACTTTTTTATTTTGTTGTGACATGTAATTTATTCTTTCCTCATTTTCATTAAAAAACCTAGGTGATGCAGGATAAGAATATAGAATTACTATTAATTTTTATTTAAACAAATAATCGTCATTTAGGATTTTTAATAATTTGGTTTTTAGATAATTAGCTTAATTTTATGATTTATTTAGGAATTATCAATATAGAAAGGCATTTTTGCTCAGCAGATGTCCCACTGAAGTATTTATTAGTTAAGTTTCTTGTTTTGGTTGCCTCTAAATAGGCCTATCATGGGATAAAATTGATACCTCTGGATTAGGGACTAAATTTGTTATCAACATTAATTTTTTTAAATCATATTGAATTATGTAATGAATTTATTTAATTAATCTTCTATGCTGACAAATGACAATATAAATGAGTCAGGGAAGTGATTTTTAGAGTATAGTATATAGTATATTATTGAATGCTTTTGTTTCAGGACAGAGATAATGTATTGATAGTTTCATAATTTTTCTCCTGGAAAATTTCTGTATGTCTGTTACATGGTCCCCTCACAATCCCCTCTTCATACTTTAAAGCAAAACTGTAATGTTTATTTTTTGCTTCACTTCCTCTCTTTTACAGATTCGAAGTCATGCTCAGAAGTATTTCCTGAAAGTTCAGAAGAATGGAACAAGTGAACATGTACCGCCACCTCGGCCAAAGAGAAAAGCTTCTCATCCATACCCACAGAAGGCACCTAAAAATGGTTTGTAACTGGGCATGTTCAATCACTTTTCATGTATTCATTACTTGAGTCCCATGCAGCTATTTTGAATAACATTTTTTTTTTTTGCACATTAGCAGCTCCAGCAGTATCCCAAGTTTCAAGGCCATTGCAATCTTCATCTGCCTTCGTTGAACCTGCATACATTTATGGACCAGACTCATCATCAGTGATTGGAACTCCAATTACAAGCGTGCCTTTGTCAAATTGGAGTTATAATGTTATGCCACTAGCCAATGTTCCTCAAGCAACTAAAGGTTTTGTCTGATCTGAATTCCTTATTTTCTTTTTAATATATGGTTTCTGTTCTTTCTTTCATTTATTTTATAATGATTTTGATAAGTTGAAGGTTCTGCTAACTCATAAGTTATTAATTGTCATTAGATGACATGGGATTGGCTGCACAAGCTGCTCCTCTTAATTGTTGCTATAGCAGCAGTAATGAAAGCACTCCAAGAGCTTGGCCAGGTAGCAAAGGGATTGATCATGGGGACCAAGGCAAGCCGGTTAAAGGTTAGTATGCTTCCTTACCTCCATTTTAAGTTGATTAAGCTTGAATTTGATATAACAACATAATCCTATGTTGCATTGGTTCTTGCTGTTACTTCCCAATATAGGACTCAGTCAGCCCATTTCCTTTTTTCCCATTTATATTATTCTTCAATTATGCATGGGCGCGCCATTTGTATTGTCATTGTTAATAATCTATTTTATCAGTATTTTCATGACTTTTTTCTTACTGCGTTTGACGAGTTCACATGCCCTATGCAGTAATGCCAGATTTTGCGCAAGTCTACAGCTTCCTTGGCAGTGTGTTTGATCCAAACACCACAAATCACCTACAGAAACTAAAACAGATGGACCCAATAAATGTTGAAGCTGTAAGTATTCCTCCCCGGCATATATAGCTCATTAACAACTTGATCCACTTAGGAGCTTACATGGTGCTTTTTTGCAGGTATTATTATTGATGAGAAACCTCACAATCAATTTAATGAGTCCTGAATTTGAAGATCATGTAAGTCCTGTTCCTAATAGATGACCCAGCAATTAGATAGTAGACATATCTTCAATGCAGAAAGTTTCCCTAGTCAGTTTTCGCATTAGCTTATAAGATAGTAGACATATCTCCAATGGGGGATAAGTTTGTATAACCGAGTAGCTTCATGATAATGATATTGAAAATCCATTGGAAGTTGCCTGCCTACCTTTAATATATATGCATTATCTATGATTCTTACTTTTGTAATAGACTGCATTATAGTCTACTTGATTTTTCATTTTAACGGAATCTTTTTAAAATTAATGCAGAGAAAGTTGCTTTCTTCATACGATCCTGACTCTGAGAAGGCGAAGTCTGGTAGTCTCTGCAGCAATAAATCTGAGAGTGTTGTTCTGTCTGCTTAAAGCATTATATGGACCGGATAGTTTCTTATCAACATAGCAGTGGTCACTACCACTGATGCTGAATAGTAAAGGGTTAAGAGGTTTTGGTAACAAAAGTTGTAGGGCGCAGATGTTGCATTTGTATATATCATGACATAAAATGTTTGAAATTTACATTTGGCTTAGGTAGGACCATAGTTATCCTTGTGTTTAGGGTTTTGTGTATATCTTGTGAAGATAGATGTCCTTGAATCTTTGGGTTTTCTTTAGGTAGGAATAGGATTATAGATGTTGAGTTTTGTTCATGTCACTTTAAGAGGGTATACTGTATAGTATGTAGAGTGCTTTGTGTGTTGTACCCTTGAAGCATTTCTCTTATAGTCTTATAAACGAAAGAGGAATTAGGACCTAGGACTTGGAGTGCTGTTTGTGTGTATGCTGTATATATAAACTAATAAAATAGTGAAAACGAGCTGTCCTTACTATTATTCTTGCCGTGGCCAAAAGGAGAGCCTAAGAAAAAGAATATTTTAGAGGAACTTGAATTTCTTTCTTTCTTACTTTTTCTTTTAAAAAGAATGTGATATAATGAAGCTGCCAGAAATTGTTGTACAAACTTGGTTTACCAAAAACTGGTAGATTAAAACCAACCAAGGATAGTAATCTGTAACTTCCACTCTGTTAAAAATTTAACAAATGACTTCATGGTGAAGTATAATATTTTTTTTTTTTGTTAAAGTGTACTTTTGATACTATAATTTTTGTTCGAATCTCAATTTGGTATTATAATTTTTTTATTACATTTTTTGTTCTATATTATTTTTTTCATTTGGTCTTGTATCATTTTGGTCATGTTGCAAAATTGATTTCATATATTGGTAGAAAAGTTCTACGGTTAGTCTTAACTCATCTAAAATGAGTTTAGTTGTATCTGACCCGAAGATATGTGACTAATTCTGCAATATGATAAAAAAATATAAGATTAATTCCGTAACATGACCAAAAAATGAGATTAAAAGTACAACACAAGACCAAATATGCAAACTGAGTAGAAAATATAAAACTAAAAGTGCAATAAAAAAATTATGGAATCAATTTGAGATCTAAACAAAAGTTATAAGACTAAAAGTACACTTTCGCCTACTTTTTTTTTTTTTAATCTGTCTTTTAACAGTTTAACTTACAATTCAACAATCTCGAAATGAATATAGAGATGTATGGTTCTTTTATCTTAAAAAAGAAAATCATTCATTGAATCACATTTTCTGAGAATGATTGACTTAAATCTCAATTAATGGTGCTTGTGAGGTTTCACCTCATACAGAATTCATTTTAAATAAATTCTTATTACTCGGGACTATATGTTGTATGATTCTTCAAAGAATTTAATTCATTCAATCACATTTTCTTATCTGGTGCAGGAATTTAGCAAGTCTTTCCTTAAATGCTTGATTTTTTTTGAATATTATTGATTTATATCTCAATTAAAGCAAATGTTTTTTAATCTGTCTTTTAACAGTTTAACTTACAATTCAACAATCTCGAAATGAATATAGAGATGGTTCTTTTATCTTAAAAAAAAAAAATCATTCATTGAATCACATTTTCTGAGAATGATTGACTTAAATCTCAATTAATGGTGCTTGCGAGGTTTCACCTCATACAGAATTCATTTTAAAAAAATTCTTATTACTCGTGACTATATGTTGTATGATTCTTCAAAAAATTTAATTCATTCAATCACATTTTCTTATCTGGTGCAGGAATTTAGCAAGTCTTTCCTTAAATGCTTGAATTATTTTTGAATATTATGATTTATATCTTAATTAAAGCAAATGTTTATAGACATCTAGGCTAAAATTTACATGACCTCCTGACTTATGAATCATGTACATTTTTCCTTCCTAGATTTTTGAGATTATATAAAATAGTTCTAACTTTGTGCAAAATACCTTCCATTAAGTCTCAGTTAAAAAAGTTAACAGAATTGTTAGACTTATATATTGCCAAATCATCTTTAATATGAATAATCAGAATCACATGTGGTAAAAAAATTATGTTTTTGTAATTTTGAAATACTAAATGAACTAATGAACTCAGACTTATTTTTTAATGAAATCAAAATGATAAAGGCTATGGGTTTCATCATTTCCCTAGATCTACCATCACACGTAAATAAGAAAATTAAAGTATTTTAAGGATCATTTTCAACCCACCTTTCATTCAAGAGATGCAAATCCTGGAGACGGAACATGAATACAATGTAGTATACACAACAACAACGATAAGACCACTATCTATACCCAAAACCCAAGTCTAGCTCTTGACCATACTTTCCCTCACTTTGCCCTCCAGCAGCAAAGGGGTGGGCCATATTTGATTTTGACCTGAGTTCCATCTCAAAAAGCCTCTGCAATGCTTCGGGATGGTTTCTTCCACCACCAACATCAGGAGCTACTGGGGAAGATAGCCAAATAGAACAGTAAATATCAGGAAAGAAAATAGGACAAGAGACTCAAATGAAGATGACAAACAATGAGTAGCTTGACACTCAGCTGCTAAAACAAGGGGCAAAAAAAAAAAGGAAAACAGGAAACTAACAATACATGCTCTTCCAAGATTAAGCAAGATATTTTCCACACCTAAGTGTACCAACTACCAACTTCTTATAACTACATGGCTTCAAATATTGTTACAACAGGGAAATATAAAATTAGAGACAACTCTTTAGAATAAAAATAAGCATTTAGAGAAACGATTAACAGGCATGTATAAATGTGTGTGTGACTGCCAATGCCTATTTAGATCGCTTGTAAAATCAGTTATGCAATCGCACATATGCCACAAGTATCTCTTACTTATTTTTAACATGGTCCAAAGGCAGATAGTGTCACGAAAGAATATGATGATAATACGGAGAAACTTGATATTTAAATGTATAAGGTCTTCTAAGTTACGTGTGTGTGCATGCATGCCTAAGCAAACTACACTCTAGGTTGAGAGACTTAGGTTCGAGCCCTAGAGTCGACATTGTTGGGAGGGCTTTAATTGTTCGCTCTCGGCCCGAATGAGATTAGCTTTCGCTTAGACCGTTACACGAATAGGTGGGAGAAATTCATAATTAAACCATATATATATATATATGTAAAACTTTGGTAACTTGAGGATTTTGTTTACACACAAGACATTGTGATATTTGTACCATTTAAGTTGTTTTTCTTTTTTTAAAAAAATCTGGTGTGATTTTAGTAGCTTTGAACTTGATCAAATATGTTATATTTCTTTTATGGTATATATTTTGTCGTAAGTGATAGGATCTTACATCCCACAATTTGATCTTATTATTTGATGAATCTTGTACTTCTTTCCATCCTAAATATAACCTCAATCTTGATAATATTATTATTGCATTGGTGTTTGCAGTGTCAAAGCTTGAATCGTGTCCTAGGTGGGAAAGAGTAACTAGAGCAGCTCTAAAAACCACTATCACTTGTTTGACTGTTATGAATAAGGAGTAAAGATAATGAAACATTTTCAACTAACATTCTAAAATCCCACTATTTTTAAGTTGTTCCAACATGAGGAATTTGACAGTGACAACTTCTCCAATTTTGGGAAACTATCATTTAACCATTTCTCCCCCCCTCCCTTCTTCTCGTTCATTTTCTTTGGTTTCAATCCCTTATCCAGCCAACTCCCAGAAATATCGACAGATGTTTTTTATGCAGAAGGAAGCCACAAAGTACAAAAAGAAAATAGCATTGTCAGACAGTAGGTATCATTTTACCTGGAAGTGGTATTCCAGGTCCACCAAAAGTAGGCTGCTGGTGACCACTAAATGGGAAGCCGTGTATTTGGTTTGGCTCCTGCATGAAACCAGCCATTGGATTGTTGGGATGAGCAGGAAGGGGTGCACGTGAGAATCCTCGTAGTAAATGAGGTGCAGGAAGATTCCCTTGCAGATGCATCTGTTGTAACATAGAGTGATGAGCAAGAGAATCAAACCCAGGTCGCTCAATACCTGGTTGCTGGTAGGGAGGTCGAAGCATATTTCCGGGAAATTGATTTGATGTAGAGTCGTGATGAATCATCCCTTCTGGAGTCAACTGTTTTATGTAGTTAATATGAGAAGGATGAGAATCTGATTGATTGAACATTTGGCCCATGTGATTCAATTGAGGGTTGTGGAGCTGTGCAGAGGGTCGTTGAATGCCCAATTCCCTCATATCAAAAGGACCACGAGGAAAAGCTAGACCTTCTTGATTTCTTATTATACGTTGTTCATCTCTGAGAGCAGGGTTCAAAGCTGCCAGTTTCCCAACAATGTCCACTGGTGTGTCTTCAGGCAGCTCTGCTTTAGCTGAATTGGCAGCAGATATAAAATTTTGAAGAGGACCACCGGCTGAAATAAACCTATCTTCTTCAGGAAGGAGAACACCAGAAGACCCATTAAATCCACCAGATTTGGGATATTCACCTCGATGATGCATTGAATTAATGTCTCCCTGACGCTTGTCAGTAGGTAACCATTGCTCCACAAATCTATTTGGTTTGGTTTGATGAAATTTTTCTGGTGGCAGGATACCACTCCCTTGCCTATTCAATGAAATATCACTTGCAGGGGCTTGATCATTCTCGGAAAGAGGAAAAAGAGGAGGCTCCGAAAAATCAGCCCCGGCAGATCCAACTGAAGCCCTTTGAACGGATAGTGGAGCTCCTACTGATTGAAGTTCCTTCATAAATGCTGTCCCAAAAAGGGTTTCTAGAGTCAATGTCTTCGATGAATTGGAAGCTTCAGCATTCACCTCTCCTTGATTATCAAGGTCGCCAATGGTGACTGCTACAGTGTTTTGTATCTTGTCAACTGAATCCACATCTTGAATAGATGGTTCGGTATCTTTATGGAATGTTCCTTTCTGCAATAAAGAAAGGAGATGCACGGATGCATGATCATCAATATTTGAATTAGATTGCTCAGTTTTTGCATTAAAATCTGTGTCCAGCCTGGGCTGCTGAAGTGATGAATCATTCTCATTAACTTGAGACAGAATTGACTGTTCTAGATCTTCACAAGTAAGAACTGCTGGAACCTCAGGTTTCTCACTCTTGTATGATTGCCCAGAGTTACTAATAGTTGTATGTGCCACATTCGAGGTCATATGCCCACCTACAACTTCAGAAATTTGGAATGGAAGATCAGGTGCAACGTGTTCAATGTGCTTGGTTGCGATTGCATCAGAAACCTGTGAAACTCCTTTGTCACTGCCAACTATCAGCGAGAGCAAATCATTCGGCCTCTGTGTAAAGTCATCCATTGTTGGCTTCTTTTCTGCTGCATCAAGGTAAGTAGACCGCAAACAAAAGATTCCAATGTCAAGTTACAAAGAAAAACTTAAGAATCCATATATTATATTCTAAAGAATCTATATAAGTACCTTCTTCAACAAACCAATGTGCAAACTTGGAAGACTGAACAGCATGTGGACTCCATGTGTCATCTGCTTTGTGATCAGGCTGCAATAAGCAATATCACATATAACCAAAACCATAGGGAAAACGTGGATGAAAGGAATAAAATTACATATTCATTCACACCACAACTATCTAACTTCTAAGACACCTGCCAATTATGGCTTTCCCCAATGTTTATAACTTTAAATAGGAATTGCTGACCAAAATGAAGTATCATACTTCAGAGAAGTCCCTTCATTTAGAAAAATAGCATATAATTGATCATTCATCCCAAATCCATCAAACACCACTGCCAAATTGTAAATCATCTAAAGGTCATCTTAAATAGAACAGTGAAAAGGAAGGCATTATATGCTACCATGCTTTGGAGTCTTTGATACATACTATCAAATTCAACCAGCAGTATTTTTTTTTTCCTTTAAAATGACTCATCAAAAATCTGTAATATGAGGAAGGTTGGAGAATTAGCAAACTTCAAAAAACAGTAAATAAGAGGTGGCATCTTCCACCATTACCTCAACAGCACTACTTGAGCTGCCACCATTTGGTGTCAAAGCATTCCCAAAAAGCTTATCTAGGATAGGATTTGACCTGTCCTGATTGAAAGCTCCTGCGCTATCCTCCCCTTCCACTTTGGCATTCAGTTGGATAACTTCATTGTCGTCTGTTGCATCAAACGCCATCAACAGAGCAGATTTCTTCCTCAATTGATCACCCGTTCCAATTTTAATGTCGGGAACATCTACAACTAATGATGAATCTAGAATCCTTTCCTTCTGACTCTTACTATGATGATGATGCTGATCAACATCTGCATGCTTGGTTGTTAATATCTCTAGTTTATTTTCAGAGTTCATGTCAACTATTGGCTCAGGCCGTCCAACCTACAAGCACAATAAAAATCAAGATTGTATTAAAGGAGAAGGATAGGGGTCATCTAGTGTGCACATGCTACAATAGTTAAATACAACACACAGTATTTTTTTTAAGGTAATTTGATCGAAAATCTGGGATTAAATTAGGCTCTTTCTTCCATTTAAACCAAATCATCATCATGGGTCTCCATGGAGAGCAGCATATCTGTAACATAGAGCCCATGCAGCAAGCATATTCCTCCAAATCATGTTTCAGCATCCATTAAGCAAAGAAGAGGCATGAAGTCCTTATATGGAGTTTGATAACTAAAACCATTAACGGAGAGTGAGTACCAAGTAATTATTCTCTTGTACCTTCATTTTTGTGGTGCAATTTTATTGGTAATGATCAGTTGATTTCAGTCCACTAATATATAACATTTCCTTAAGCCTCTACTTCCTTCCTTAACAGAAGATCTGCCCCTAAACCCCACAAACAAACAAACAAAAAAGACCAAATACACCATTTAAACCAGGCATTATAGTCACTTTTAACATCAAACCATTTAAAATAGATTATTATAAAACCAAGTTCTGATGTGGTTTCAAAACCACCTAGAATTAGAAAGATGTACGTTTTCAATCTAACCACCATTTTGATTCAAATCATTGAGTTTCATAAGACGACGATTGCTGTACCTAATTATTATTTTGAAGCTGCACTCCAAAACCAGCACTCAATATAAAATTGCAGGCAAATTTTCAAACTGTCATGCATCAACAAAGCAGCGATGGAGAACTATACTACAGAACTGCACCAAGGGCAATCTCAATACACATCACATACTAAAGACCAAATTCCCAGCCAAAAAAGTAACTTATTACAGCTATAAAAAAAATTGCATATACCAACTAAATTTTACCCCACAAAGAAAGGTATTCCAATTTTTTAACAGAGCATCAAAATTGCAACTCAGATGAAAAAGTTAAGTCAGTATTTGTCACTCCAGAACATAAGTGCAAGCTTGACAATTGAAGAATTGCAGCATTTATGAATGACTAAACTTCACAGTGATCATGAATAACATGCAAGGTTGTCAAATGACTACCTCTGTTGCATTATTGTTAACTGGTGTTTTTGCCGCCAAACTTCTTTCAAAACCTGCACTCGTGAATCCAGGAGGTACAAGTGGCCTTGTTGCTGAAGAAGTTTGTGCAAGGAAAGAAGGTTTCTCAGAATCATTGCTTGAAGCCATTAGAGTCATAGGACGCCCCGTTGATTCACTGCTTCGATCAAATACTCTATCCTCATCCTCATCAAGCAGTGTAGTGATGTCAAAATCATCTTTATTTTTGTCTGGGTTCTGTTTTTGCTTTTCTTGGAAAGCTTTGTGTTGTTCCTTTCTCATTAATTCAAAAGAAGCTGGCAAGAGCAGAAAAAATAAAAAAATCAATCCAGCATTCACTTTAAATTAATCATACATGAATGAATCAATGGCCATAAACCATAAGTAGAGATCAATAAAAACTTTGTAAACCCATTTAAAGAAAATAAGAGAACAATTATGTCTTTAGTACAACATCTTCTGCAAATAAGACAAGTTACCTCTTCTCTTTCTTTCCTCTTCTGCCCTGTCCTCACTCGTGCACTCCAAAGAACCAAAAGTTTCATCATTGAATGCATCAGTATCCCTACGTGAGTGAGGTGCCTGGAGTGTACCAGATGACAAAAAATGCAGAAGGCATCCAAGTTAATTAGATAGCTTTTAGTTAAAGTCATTTCCATAGCTTCATCATATTGAACAAAAACTTGAGATTCGTTGAAGGTGATGCATACCATAATTTAGCCAACATAAAGCTATTAAAGACATAACAGGTACAACTAAACTAACCTTATAAGGACGTGGAGGTTGATAAGGCTCATTGGACCGATTTTGCTGGTAGCTGCCGTTAGATTGGAACTTCGGAGCAGACAACCCAGGTGCATATCCAGGTGGCCTTGGAAAAGAGCCGCTACCTAGAAGTCCATCATGCTCAGGACCTTGCCAAGACCTACGAGATTGGTTGCCAAAACGCTTTCCAGTATCTGCTTATTGACATGAACAAACAATCAGATCAATGTAATGCTTGACTCAAGTAACTTCAAGTTCCACACTAATCAACATGATATGAATACCATAAGTTTGTTTATTATTTGAAAGCACTACAGAGCTGAGAAAATAAAGGAAAGGCTTGCATTCTAACAATCAAGCAGAAGAAACATGGTGATCAAATTAAAGTACAAATCAAATATATTGCTCTAATACCTTTTGGTCCCTAAAAAATACATCTAATATTGATTTAGTTTTAAAAGCCTATAATATGCGATCAAGCCCCTAATTGTTTTTCAAAGTCAACCGATTAGTCTCCAGACAGCTAAGCTTTGTCAACCTCCAATGGATGGCAGAACTCATCGAACTAGGGACTAATGAATGAATTGACTATGCATAACAATGAAACTAAATTATATATTATGAACATTTAGGAACTAAATAATTTTTCAAGATATCTTTCAAGAACTAAAAGGCACTTTTCCTCTTTCTTTTCAGTGGGGATTAGTTGGCCATAAGAAACCCAGTCAAATTTGTAGAGACGCTTGTAGCAGAAAAGATAACTTAAGAAAGCAACATATTCTTCGTGAAATGCAACAGGGCCTAAACAAATTGCTGAATTCTAAAACCCCTAAATTGAATCATCAGCCTTTAGATTCAGTAAAAAAGATATACATACAGAGAAGAATTCTTATCAATCCAAATGCTTGTAAAGCAAACGTATAGATCCATTAAAAGAAAAAAAGACTTTCATGCTGATCAAGTATAAACCATACCTGAGTCCCATTCAGATCGAGAGTCACTGTCTCTATCAGACCGTCCAGAAGAACGAGTTTCCCATTTTCCATGGGTTCCCCGAGAAAACATACTTGTATCCCCTCTAGTGGGAGGGGATGAACCATGTTCATTACGTCTGAAACTATGCATTGACAAGCCACCACCAGTTCTCTGCCGATCTTGGAAACTATCATCAAACTCACTGGATTTGTCGGGAGGGAAAATGATCAGGATCAAACGCAAGGCATAAACACAATGAAAAGTTTGGCCATCCCGCATCCATTAATTCAAGTAAAATGGACGACTATGTGAAGTATATCTTTACCTTAAAAGAGATCGGTCAAATCCACTGGGCAGCTCTTTGCAGATATCCAATTCACTTAAGGACAATAAGAATTCTCTAGTGTATGAGATTCTCATCTTCCTGAGTCACCCAGAAGTTAATTGTTAAAAAAAAAAAAAAAAAAAATCTCATTTCCACCAGAAGCAATATGTGAAAAAATTAAAATAGATGGGAAAAAAAGTTACTTATGCAATTCGTGATTAGTTAACTGATTCCGAGAGTTCTGATCTTCGTTTTCCATGCTCATTTTTGGTCTGCTTGGCGCAAGAACTTCACCGATTAAAGCTGATAAAGAAGGCTAAGTATCAACTGCAAAAGGCACTAGTCACCACTTCCGTTCTTTAGTTAACCAAGCTCACCCTCTATGCAACGGCAGGCTATAATATATAATATATTCAGCCAAAGCTAAAAGCCTCCAACGTCGACAAGGAACCAAGAACTATATAACTGGAAATAATCTTCAATCTTCTGTTCCCAACACCTAACACAGTAAACTAGGATAAAATATTTAGCTCAAGCACAAGATCAATCTTGCTTACCCATCATCCGCTACAAACTTCGTAGGAAAATCTAAAACTATCAACAATCAGAACTTATACAACCGAAATTCCATCCACTGATCCATCTTCATCAACAGGACCCATCATTCAAAACAGCCCAAGCTCCCTCTCTAGCGAAAAAATATCGGTCACCCACAACCAAACCAGTCCTCCTTCAATCAAATTCGCGTAAGAGACGAAGATATATGTACATGTTATCGTCCTTCGGCCAAAATCAGATTCCAACCTTGCGAGAAATGTGATAATTCCTTGAGAGAAACGTGATGAATTATCACAAGACTTGTAAACTACCAATGAAATTTAGCTCCGCGAAAAAAAAAAAAGAAACGCATGGACCGGATTTATAGAGGCGTTGTTGTGTCTAATCTAATAGCTCCTCCATGAAATGAAACTAGGGTTTAAAAAAACAAAAAAGCTACCTAGATCGAAGAAAAGAGAGAAAGAGAGAATCAAGAGAGCGTGATGAATGAAAAATTAACAAGAATTTTTGAAAAGATGAAAAAAGAAATCGATTTTCTGGCTCTTTCTGTCTTCTTCGATCGATCGTGGAGAAATTGAGTGAGCGAAAAGATTTGAAGAGAGAGGTTGAGGAAGGAAGAAAAACGGTGAGGGATCTCTCTTTCTCTTCTTAACGTTGAAATGACATTCTTCGCCTTCCATCTGTAAAACTCATATGCGCGTGAAATCCACGCGCTTCAATTATCCATATTTTTCTTTTTTTTGTAAGAAAATGTCCATGTTTGAACTTCGAACTGCAAACATGACAATTTGCCTTTGAGAAGGTTTTTTATGTATAAGTTTATAAGTTTATATGTAATTTTTTTTTTCGGCCCAAGGATAAGTTTATATATTTTGTTGCCTGTTAATCTATTATGAAAGTTTTTATTTTTACTTACTTTTTCTTAGCCAACAAAATCATTGCATATTATCAAAAAAAAAAAAAACAAATTACACTTTGGCACCTTGTTTTATGGACTGATTTCACTTTGGTACCATGTTATTTTAAAAGTGATACTTTGGCACCCTATTCTTTGCATCGTTAACATTTTGATACCATGTTCTTTGCACAGTTAAATCGGTCCAAAGAACAGGATATCAAAGTGTCACTTTTGAAAGAATAGGGTACCAAAATGAAATCGATCCATAAAACAAGGTACAAAAGTATAATTTACAAAAAAAAAAATGAGGTGTCCAACTTATAAATTCATCTATAATTGTGCTTATTTTTTTATCGGAAAAAGATAAGATAAATTATATAAAAGCTAAGCGACACTTAAAAACGATCAAATATTTCAACACTGATAAACTAGAAAAGATAAATTGTAAACATTGTTGAACTATGGGCGAAATGAGCACATAAATTATTCTTATAAGGAAAGTTGATCCTATAAGGATGAAATCCGGAAGATTCAATACATATCAAATGTATTGCCAACAAAAAAGTTTACTATTATACTTACTGTTCATCATAGAAGGAAACATCTTCACGAATAAAGAAACCATATGCCTCATCAAATATACGATACGAGCAAGATCTAAAGATTAGAAAACACATAACTGAAAAAACTAAACACGACCAAGCCAGAAACTAAACAAACACCACCAATCAAGGGGAACCAAGCAGATCTAGAAAAACAACCACCGAACAAGGAGGACTAAACCCATATTTGAAATTATTTAAAACTACAAGACATAAATAAAGAAGGGAAAGATGGAGAGGCAGTGCTACAAGAGCTCTTCATATATGCTAACTGGAAGTAGAAAGGAAAGACGAGAGGTGGGCTATCACTACAAGAGTAGCGGTAGCCCTAAACAGAGGTGATGAAGCTGCATGTGTAGAGAGGAAGAGACAAAGCAGCGGCCCGACTAAAATTGTGCTTACTTTTTTAGGCTCGATTAAAGTTTTGAGACAAATTAAACACCTGATAAAAATACATGTTATCATACCAAACAAAAAAATAAGAATACATTTTACATTATAGTTTCAGGGTTAAAGGGTCATTTCGGTCCTAAATGTATGTCTTAATATTCATTTTGGTCCTTTATATTTCAAAATGTTCAAATTAGTCCTAAATGTTGACAAAATGTTTCATTTTGGTCCCAAACTATTGAATATAGTTATATTTCTCTCGTTTCAAGTTCGAATGTGACAAGTTCAAAGTTACATATTATTTTTAAATAGTACTTTCTCTATCCAATTAGGGTCGTCAGTAAATGAGGTCAAATTAATTCTAAAAGTATACCACTTATTTCACAGTCAAATAAGTAAAATTGATCATATCTATCTCGTTTCGAGTTCAAACGTGATGAATCTAGAGCTACAAGTTACTTTTAACACGTCCTTTGAAATTAAAATAAGAGACGAGAAAAATATGATATAATTCAATAGTTTTGGACCAAAATGAAACATTTTGTTAATATTTAAGACTAATTTGAACATTTTAGAACATAAAAGACCAAAATAAACGGTAAGACATAGAAACTTTTGTGAAGAGTTGTGTGAGAGTGTTAAGGAATAAATCTGCAACAAAAGTTTCATATGAATGGTCCTCTGAAGACACTCTATTATTAAAGTTAGTAAGTATTTCGAGGAGAATATGTTTAGAAGAGTAAGAAAGGAATATCTAACCTGAATTAAGATTTTTCAAAGTGTATTTATAAGGGAGACCCTGAGAGGAGTTGATTAGCATCGTTTAATTGTGCGCTCAAGATTCTTGAAGTGAGAATTAAAGATCTCGAGATTTCGATATGTGGGTATAGACCAAATCGTTATGGGGGCAAAGAGGAGTTGCAATTTGGATCCTCTATATTACTTTAGGGGTGTAGTGCTGAGAGAGAAAGGAATAAGATAGAGAGAGAAAGTGTCACTTTCTCTCTCTATCTTATTCCTTTCTCTCAGCACTACACCTATAATGTACTATAGAGAATCTAAATTAGGAGGAGTTGGGTGATTGCAGTGGGCAAGATGTTGAGTCCTTGCTACATCATCAGTCTCTCCATGCTGGAGGGAGAGCGAAGGGTAACCTAGACAAGGTGAATGCTTCGGATTATGTGTACTAATTACTACTATTTTGCAAATTTTGGAATGAACAATACATTTTTCAAATTAGTTCAAGTAATTTTATGGGTAATATAAAGTAGTTATATTTTATTATAATTAAGATATTCATTATCAATAATAATAATTAATCTTCTTCAACATTGATAGAACAACTAATGACTAATCTAAAAATTTAAAGTTACTTTAAATTTAAAGTTGAAATCTCAATGCTTGATATTAATAGTATAAATTAAACACCTATGCAAGCAATTTTTCATATGACATTTGCACTTAACGCGACACTTTCATGTTAATAGAGTTTTGTTAACATGACATAATTTCTGATATAATTAAATTTACAAATAATATTAATAATAGCATTGATAATGTCAATATCAAAAACTCATAAACCTATATAAGTATAATACGTTTACTAATTTCTTTTTAAGGCAAAAGACATGTTGGTGCCCCTAATATTTGGGGTCAGTTTTAGTTATACCATCAACGTTTGTGATACCTCACATTTTGAGCGTTCGCCTACTTGACCATTGGATTTGGTCAAACCAGGCCCCCGTACTCTTCGAGGCTACCCTTGACTCGGTTAGACTCACGCTGCACGCACGATGGCCATGTTCCACTTTCTTCGGGCTGCCACTTCTTCCATAGCTGCAAATCATGGGTCTAAACGTGCAGGAGTCTTCTCTGACCATCAACTCTCTCCTCTACTCTATAAATACTCCCATATTTCACCAAAAAAGGTTAGCTTCTATTCATACTCTCAATTTACTCACCTTCACATCGAATTCTATCTAACTTGATCGTTGGAGTATCCTTCACAGGGCCCATTGTGAAGTCTTTTGCAGGTTTACTTCGCAACTCGTGCTCTAGCAGCCCCCTAACTTGAACTCGGTAAGCATTTGGTTTATTCTAGTTTATCAATTTGTTTTGTGTCAGTTATGCCCTCAACGTTTCACATTGTTGTCAATTATACCCTAACCTCTAACTCCGTTAATTAAATTGACGGAAAAAGCTGATGTATCAGCTGACTGGGCTTGGAGGCCGTCATTGAATTCAAGAGGTCAAAAAACCTTTCCGGCGAGGTTCGTCTTCTCCGGCGAACTTTTCGGCGAGATATATGGCAACTCCGACGACTACAAAAACTCTTAATCTAATGTTTTTTTGAGCTCCCAAGTTCAATGACGGCAACCATTGACCCAGTCAGCTGACACATCAACTTTTTCCGTCAATCTAATTGACGGAGTTAGAGGTTAGGGTATAATTGACAACAATGTGAAACGTTGGGGGCATAACTGACACAAAACAAACGTTGGGGGCATAACTGAAACTGACCCAAAACATTAAGGACACCAACAAATCTTTTGCTTTTTTTTAAATTATAGCTTAAGATTAACATAATTACAAGAGAGTTAAGATTTTAGGAGAATAATCTTGTAAATTTTGTAAGACATTATTATCCTATTAAAATATATAAGATTCACAATCTTGAAAATAAATATATGAAACAGTACAAAAATATTATATTACTCACTATCTAATATTGTAAAAATATTTTCCCAATATGACTCATTTTAGTCCTTAAATTATATGGGGAATTTTGTTTTGGCCCCTAATCTAATTATTGTTCCATTTTGGTTATTAAAATTCTATATTTGTTTCATTGTTAATTTCAATTATAATTCCGTTTGATTTCTACCAGTTTTTGCTCAGTTGGACACTTAATTATAACAATTTTTCTCTTTCATGAATCATGTATAATAAGTGAGCCGACAGAAGTATAAAGAAGAACATCCATCCTTAAAAATAATAACTAAATTTATTTTTAATTTGTGACTAAAAAGAAAGATTTTTTTTTCTCTTACTCAATTTACTTTTTTTTTTTGGAACCAAAATGAATTTCATTCCAAAAACAGCAAGAATACAAACACCAATCACAAAACAGCAAAAAAACCAAAGAAACTAACCCCATACAGAAGCAATACACAACAAACCCAGAAAAACAAAACAGACAATCAACCCACCCCAGTAGCTTCATCTAAGCATCCAACATCCTTCCTCAAAATGTAAAAAAGAGAAGATGGGGGTGAACACACCCAATTCCTAGGACACATCTCCTCAGAACCCTTCTTGGCTAGCCAATCAGCAGACATATTTGCTCTCCTATTCACAAATTTAAAAACCAAACCTTCCACAGACTTAGCAAGAGCAACCACATCTTCCAACACTGCTGAGCATCTCCAATTCACATCACACGAGCCATTATTCACAGCATCCACCAAAGTTTTGCAGTCAGATTCTACTATCACATTTCTACAATTTAATGCACAAATCATGCTCAACCCTCTTCTTAAAGCAACAGCTTCTGCCATTATAGCAGAATTCACAATGCAACTACCACTAAAACCATCTATCACCACACCAGCCTCATTTCTAATAATGACACCAACTCCCCCTTTCCCATTAGACTCCTTGAAAGCCCCATCAGTATTGACCTTCAAGAAACCTTGCTCTGGAGCCTCCCAATTACTCAAACTTCTGCCAACATTCATCAAACTTCTATTCATCGTACCAGCAATGTCATTGGCAGTTACAAACTCAAACACTCCCTGATTAATTTTCTCACACACCCCAGCCGGGTTCAAAACATTATTCTCCATTACCACATTACATCTCTCTTTCAAAATATGCCAACAGGTGAACCCAAAATAGCACCTAGCAACATCATCCACATCAGAATTATTAACCAAGAAGTCTTCACACCACTTCCCAAAACTAGATACTCTCTCCAGCCTAATTCTGACATTAGCATTGCACCCAAACCACACTCTTTGAGCCCATTCACAGCACAACAGCATATGTTCAATAGATTCTTCTTCCTGAAAGCAAATAGAACACAGTGAAGAACTCCCACATCTTCTTTTACACAAATTACTATTTGTAGAAAGAGCTCCCACACATGCCCTCCAAAGAAAATGCTGTATCTTTGGAGGGAAATAACAACTCCAAAGAGCTTTCCAGGGCCTATCTGAAGCAACAAAAGAAGAGCTGGCCACCCCTGCCTTCTGCTATCAACCTCACCCTTTGCACAGAAATAACCACTTTTGACAGAATATCTGCCATCAGTAGTACCAGACCATATCAACCTATCAGCAGCAAAACCCAGAGACAGTGGGATCTTCAAAATTGCATTACAATCATCTTCAGAGATCCAATTCTTCAACTCTCCCAGACACCATTTCCCATTCTCAATAACTTCATCAACCATCTGCAAATTACACTCCAACCCTGGTTGAACATTCTCCAGAACATTATTAGAACACCCTGTTGGGAATTGTAGGCGCCTAACGCAGCGGAAGCAAAATAAAATTAAAATAAAACACGCTAGGTCCTAAAATTCCCGAACGGATCCGCTAGTAGAATTTAAAACTTTTATAGATAGTGGTATACCTCACGAGTTTCAATCCTCTGNCCCTAGGGCACAATCTCCAACACACCCTGGAACCCAGATATCTTCCCATATTCTAACTTTACTCCCATCACCTATTCTCCACGTAAGTTTTTTTGCCAAAAAGTACATTCCAACAAGAAGACTGGATCATCCCCAGGATGCTCTAGATCCTTTCCTAGCTTCCATCAATGAGCCATTTGGAAAATAAATTCCCTTCAACTGCCTGGCCCATAACTCATCTGGATTACACAGCAACCTCCAAGCTTGCTTAGCAAGCAATGTATCATTAAAGCATGAAAAATCTCTAAATCCCATCCCTCCATGCTTCTTAGATTTAGTTAATTTGTGCCAAGCAACCCAATGGATCTTACCCTCTCCCCCTTGTTTCCCCCAGAAAAAGTCAGAGATCAAACTATCAAGTTGCATACAAGTTCTTTTTGGAAACTTAAAACAATTCATGGCATACGAAGGTACAGCATTACAAACAGTCTTTATAAGTACCTCTCTCCCAGCGTGAGAGAGATATCTCTGCTTCCAACCACCCATTTTCCTTCTCACCTTATCAACACCAAACCCTAAAGCTGATATTTTTGACCTCTCACAAACAGCAGGCAACCCCAAATATAACCCATGAATACCTTGAACATTGATACCCAGGCAGCCACAAATATCATCCTTCAAAGCCTGACTAGTTTTAGCAGAGAAGAACAACCCAGACTTGTCAAGATTGACATCCTGACTAGAAGCTGTGCAGTATACATCAAGGATTCTTCTCATCTCTGTGCAGTTCTCCACACTAGCCCTCATGAAAAACAATGCATTATCTGCAAAAAAACAATGAGAGAGTCCAGGGCATCCTCTTGCCAACTTAATACCCTTCAACTGTCCCTGCACACACGCTCTACTAACAAGCTTTGATAAAACATCAGCTACCAAAATAAACAAATATAGTGATAATGGATCACCCTGGCGCAGCCCCCTTTCAGGAACAAAATCAGCAACAACACTGCCTTCCAATAACATACTATATCTAACAGTGCAAACACACTCCATAATGAGCTCCACCCAAGCCTCATAAAACCCCAATTTCAACAAAATAGCTCTTAGAAAATCTCATTCAATCCTATCATAAGCCTTCTTCATGTCCATTTTGATGGCCACCTCACATCTATTCCCAGACCTTTTATTCCTCAGATAATGATAAGCCTCATGCGCCACAAAGACATTATCTTGTATAAGCCTCCCTGGTACAAAGGCCCTCTGCTCCTCTGAAACAATTCTAGGCAGCACATCTTTCATTCAATTCACAATCACTTTAGAAATTACTTTGTAAGCAAAATTACACAAGCTAATAGGCCTGAATTGTGATACCCATTCAGGCCTATCAACTTTAGGTATCAGCACAATATCAGTCTTATTCAAATCCCCCAACTCACCACTACTACCAAAGAAATTAACAACCATTTCAATTATCTTCTCAGCAATACAATCCCAAGATGCTTAAAAGAAAACCCCAGAAAACCCATCAGGCCCTGGAGCTTTATCTTTGCCTAACTGAAACACTGCATTTGTAACTTCCATTCTTTCAATAGGCTTCATCAAATCATTGTTGATCTCAACAGATATCACCTCATCAACCACCCCAAGAGCTTCATCAAACTCCCTTACACCTTCAGATCTGAACAGTTCAGCAAAGAAATTTTTAAAGCTCTCAGCAATGATACGGTCATCCTCCACCCACTCACCATCACCAATTCTAATTTTAACTATTTTATTCCTTTGTCTTCTTTGCACAGTTACCAAGTGAAAGAACTTAGAGTTCTTATCACCATATTTTATCCAATTTAACCTGGATCTCTGCCCCCAATACCCCTCCTCTACCTTCCATCTCTCCTCTATTTCATTAACCAACAATTGAACTTCAGCAGCAACCTGTTCAGTCCAAATACCCTCCTTAAGACACACTATTTTCCCTTTCAGATCTTCAATAATCCTCTTATTATTAGGAAAATTAGATCTACTCCAAACTCTCAGCACACCTTCACAATTCTGCAATCTGCTAACCACTTTAGAAACATGATCATGTCTCAAGCTATCATTGCCATTTCTCCAGCCTCTACTAACAGCTTCAAGAAAGCTTCACCCAAAAACTCTCAAAACAAAATCTCCTTTGTCCCCTTCTAACCTTATGAAACAGATCCATAATAATTAAACAATGATCACTATGAACCATTTCATTATGTATGATTAAAGCCAAAGGAAACCTACTTCTAAAGACTGCATTGCAAACACCTCTATCAATTCTTTCTCTGATAAAAGAATCCACACCCTAACCATTAGACCATGTGAAATTGCAGCCCTTGAATCCCATATCACACATATCACACTCATGCATCCATCACCTAAACCTTGCAAACAAACTAGGAAGTCTGTAATTACCCCCGTGTTTCTCAGAGTGATGCAAAATATCATTGAAATCGCCCAAACAAACCCATGCCTCATCCTCAGGAGGTCTCAATTCATGCATATAGTACTCCAAAAACCCTCTCTATCTTGATGATTTGGAGGCCCATACACAAAAGAAACAAAGCAACCATTCTCCATAAAAGAAGCATTCACTTCAGCATGTATAACATTCTTTGAAACTTCCAAAAAATTCATACTAACCCCATCCCTCCACCAAACAACAAGACCTCCTCCAATACCCACAGGATCCACATACAAGCTTTTTTCAAACTCAAAACTTCTTCTTCTAACCCTCTCCATCCTTCCTGACCCTACTTTTGTCTCCATAAGAAAAACAATAACAAGTTTCACCCTCCCACACACCTCTTTCAGCTCTCTAATTGTCGAGGAAGAGGCAAATCCTCGACAGTTCCAGGAAATCATACTCATTGCTCCATTGTGGCTGCTTCTGGCCAGCCACCACAACCATTTACCAGACCTCCATCTTCAATCCCAATCTCAAAAAGTGACACACCACCCCTTCTCTGATCACAACACCCCTAGCCCTCCCAACAGAAGAAGAACTCACATCACCCTTCTCCCACCTCCTAACCTCAGATAAAACTGTACTTCTCCCTTCCTTCAAACCCAGCCCTACACCATTCCTCTCATCACAACAACCTGAAATATCAGTTCTAACTTTCTTTCCTCTTCTAATCTCATCCTTCTTAATCACAACTGCTTGTAAACTATCCACTAACTCTTTTTGCACTTCCCCACTGATCTTATTCTTCTCACTCTCTTTATCATCATCCTTTGGAAACTCCACATAGTAATCAACATTACTACATACAATTTCATTCAAACTGCCCTCCCTATTACCACTTCTCACCATATCCTTCAATTTTTTTACACTAACCGTCTTCTTTCTTCTCACATTCCTTCCACTCAATTCATCACTCACCATTTCCTTCTCAACTTCTACATCTTTAAACTCAACATTATCAGACACACAAACATTATCTGCTACTAGATAACTACCACATTACATAGCATTCTTGCAGCAATTCATATCATTATCAACAGCAACTGATTTAATACAATCGAATACTCTCTTACTCTTAACTACAGGTATACAACTTAAAACAGCATAAGAGCATTCAACATCTTTAGATTTTACCTCATCAGCGCCAGAATCCTGTCTGCAATCCTCATTATTTGCCATTTCCACACCTTCCATATCCAAACACACCACAACCTCTCCAGATCTGCACGACACAGCTTCGATCCATGCTCCAAACCTTGGATCATTCAGATTTACCACTGACATAATCCTTTATGCATCACAATCTCTTGAATCATGACTTATAACACCGCACTTATAGCAGAAGATCTGAAGCTTCTCATATTTCACTACAATCCAACATTTCCCAAGCCTTGGCCTGGAAATCCAGAATCCATCTGTCAGAGTTTCATCAATGTTAATCCAAACTCTGATCCTCAAGAAGTAACGAACAACAACGCTATTAACGATCGGTCTCTCATATTCTATGACTTCTCCGATCTTCGAACCAATCTTCATAATATTTTCATTCGTAAATCCTTCAATCGGAATTCCATGCACTTGGATCCAATAAGGACTTCGTTTCCACTACAAATCACTCATCGGCACAAAAGGCATGTGCTCTTGAACAATCAACAGAAAACCTAAGATCAACCATGGCCTATCCCTTAAAATTCACGCACATTCCAAATAATCCTCAAACGAGAACAAGAAACAGCCATTCTCACCATCTACAATCTTCACTTCCTTCTTCAGATTCCATGCTTTGAGAATCATTGATTTCACCGTACCTTTATTCAGATTTTTTTTGACATAACCTTCCCTATCAAAGTTCTGCTACTCGTCTCCTTCACGCTCTCATTGCTCCAATCCAGATCTAGAAAATCGCACTCCATAGCTCATAAACAATCAAGAAATCTCACGAACACTCTTACAAAATCTCACCAAAGCACTCTCAATCAAGATAGATCTCAGAAACCGAAGAAATTTTCACCAGAAAAACTGCCTAACAAACTTTTGAACAAACTCTCATATTTTAGCTTCCCGCCAAAAAAGAGAGAGAAAACTCCCACGCGCGGAGAGAAAAAAAATTGAGTAATTGAATTGATTCTTACCAATCTTCTTACTCAATTTACTTATTAAGACATATATGAGAGAAAAATCGCCCATCTTAGTTGTTTAAGTTAGAGATAATGCTAGAAATAAGACGAAATTATATTTTAGACTAGTAATGGAACAAATGAAAAAGTTTGAAGCCCAAAACAAAAATTCACCCTTTAATTTAAGGACTAAAATAAGATTTCGACCTAAATTTAACTCAATAAATTATTATTTGGGCAAAAACACTAATTTCATCTCCAAACTTTACACCAACTGTCAATTTCGTCCCCGATCAATATTTTTTTGCAGTCAATTTTGTCTCCAATATTTTACATTTTGGTCAAATTTGTATTTTGACTAACTCCTTTCTATAAATTAATGATCGATTACATCACGTTTTTCAATATGATTAAGATTTGAGTATCTTTTATCTATCAATTATATATATATATATATTATTAACCACGTAGATTCTATCGTTAATATTTGGCTAAAATAAGAGTAAAGAATAAAATTGACTAAAATGTGAAACATTTGGAATGAAATTGACTGAAAAAAAAATTAAGGATGAAATTGACATTTGGTATAAAATTTATGGACCAAAATAGTACTTTTGTCTATAACTTTCTAATAAATAATTAAACTAAAATTTTAGTCCAACACCCATTTATTTTTTATTTTTGCTCAAGCACCCTTCTACTTATCTCTTATTTAGAATACATCCCTTATCCATTCACCAAATGAGACTGACCGTGAATCTCGCCAATATTACTCATATGTCCCAGTGGCAAGCCTCGTAAATAAATTCAACTCCCAGTGCATTTATTTCATTTAGGTTCCCACACTCTAAGCTAAACGTCTTTCTTCAAGCTTGAAAACCCAATCCACTGTAACCACTATCGCCATGGCTAATCCTTCGCTTCTTCTTCAGTCTTCTACGTCGTCGTTTTTGGGTCAATTTCCGGTTTTCCCAGCTCCATTTTCCTCCAGAATCACTCACAGAAACGTGAATGGAGGTGCGGTGGTGCCGGTGAAGGCCACGGCAGCCGGAATTGTTCTGGTGGAGAAGTCCGAGTCGGAGAAGGTCCATCGCCTCAAAACTACTTACACTGAGAAAATCGTTCCTTTGCTTATGGAAGAATTCTCCTATACCAATAAGCATCAGGTTACGAAGTTGCTTTACTTCTCAATTTTACAGTGTGAAAATTTAGCCGAACTCTTGGAATTTGGGGTTTCAAGGGTTTTTCACAGCGAGAATTGATAATTGTTTTTGTTAATGTCTTAATGAGGTTCTATAGTTTTGTTATATAGGAGAACGATAGAAGCATGATAGGTGATTTTGCGGTTAGGAAGTTGCTTTACTTCTCAATTTCACAGTGTGAAAATTTAGCTGAACTCTTGGAATTTAGGGTTTCAAGGGTTTTTCACAGCGAGAATTGATAATTGTTTTTGTTAATGTCTTAATGAGGTTTTATAGTGTGATTTTGCTTTTGTTTTGAAATTTTGAGATTTTTTTTTTTCTTTTCCTTCTCAGGTCCCTAAAATTGAGAAGATTGTGGTTAACTGTGGTATTGGAGAAGCTGCACAAAATGCAAAAGGTTTGGATGCGGCAATGAATGATCTAGCAGTAATTACTGGACAGAGGCCTGTTAAGACACGAGCGAGGGCTTCCATTGCCACCTTCAAGATCAGGGAAGGTCAACCCCTTGGAATTGCTGTGACACTCAGAGGAAAGGTGAGGATGTAGTATTCAATAGATATCTCTTTATGAATATTCTAATTTATAATCTGAATATCTATTGCTTGTGCATGATAAGATGGACAATTTAATCTAATAATGATTAGATATACAAATTTTAGTAGGGCTCTACATTTGACATGTTTGTATGTTTATTTATGATTGGTTTATTAGTCCCCAGTTAACTTCTAGACATCCAGACTGCCTAAGAAATTTTCAACAATGTGGGTGACATGACACTGACTTATGACAACTAAGCTGTTAATGGCCTCGGTTATGTGTGATTATTATTTGCAAAATAGTCTAGGTTATGATATGCTTGTTTGGATCTGAATTAACACTGCCAGGAGAAAGAGGCTTGAATGTTAAGCATGTAACAAGTAGCTACTGTTTACTTAAAATTTGTGCCTTGTTGCATCTTAGGATTGTGTTTAAACTTATTGATATCTCTTAAGAGAAAGATGAAATAAATGCAGTATGAGTAATGGAAGATACTCTGGATGCGCTTGATTTCTCAATCAAGGCACCTCCTCAGTATTTGGTAAGTAGTGGTTCTAAATGTTGACTATGGATTCAAGGACATGTACATTGTACTCAAATGGTTGAATAATGTTTCTAGAATGCCAGATTCCGTTCTTCACTTTCGAAACCAAATTAAGAATAGATCATTATAGATGCTTTATGGGTCTGCAAAAATTTTTTTTCACAGTTTTAGATTAAACAATCAAACATTATCAGGCAATAGCAAATGTTTGCATAGGAAGAGGGAAACGTTACTCGTCCTTTATCTTTTGTCCCTGTTTATTTTTTCTGCGGTGTCTGGGTTTTGGGGCAGCAGGGAGCAGAAGTCATTGTTGTGAAGGAAAGGGATCCCCTGAAAAACTTAATGAAATGAAGTGAGAAAGAGATAGGAAGGGATAGAGAGAGAAACTCAATATCAATAATAGTCTAGTGTATAGGTTACACTTCCCTATTTTATTTTCTCTCCAAACTTTACATGACCTTAACACATCAGAACTTCGGTGAATCTTATTCCTGTGGTGAACTAGTATTCTTCTGGTTAGGCTGAATTTTTAAATGGTCACTTGTTCTCAACAAGCAATTTATAAACTTGACAGTTTGTGGAGTTTCCATATGCCAAACTTTCTGCCGTTGAATAATATGGTCATAAATTCTGTGTTTATGATGTCTATTGGAACTTGGAACGTTTTCTTATAATCAATTGTTAGAACATTAGTGTTCCATTCATTTCCCAGTTTTACATGAGTTGACAACTTAATTACACATTCCTGCTCCTGCATGCTTTGAGATGATGCATTGATTCTACTTGCAGTAGCAAAACCACAATTTGTAATAAAAAATAACTGGTATGTTTTTTTTCCCACATAGCAATCTAATACTGCATATGTATTGTTTGATTTTGACAGATGATGTTCTCATTCCTAGACCGGGTCATCAACTTAGGGCTTCCTAGGACTAGGGATTTCCAAGGTATTAACTCCAACAGCTTCGATGGGCACGGAAACTACAGCATTGGCATTAAGGACCAGAGTGTGTTCCCAGAAATTAGGTTTGATGCCATTGGTACACCTAGAGGGATGGATATCTGTATAACAACGACGGCGAATACTGATCAAGAGGCACACAAATTGCTTTCTCTTATGGGCATGCCATTCAGAGAGGGAAGTGGTCCTGCAACTACAGTTCGCGAGAAGAAGCTTAAATCTCATCATTTTGACTCAAAATCTAAGGGAAAACCAAGAAAGTGAAGTTGAGTTATGACTAGAGATTGTAGTGGAATGTATCATTTTCTCAAATTATTGATTCTTTTTGTCATCAACAATATGTGGTTTAAAGGCTGTAATATGGTTTTGTAGATCTTGATTGGTGGAATGTACGAACTTATTATGTTCATAAGTTTTTAGTGGAAAAAGAAAACTGAAGTTGCCTTATTATGTTCAAAGAAATAATTGCTCATAAAGATTTTAGTCTTTCTATAACAAATGTTAGAGCAACTAAGATAAGAAGCTATATATTAAGCTATTGAGGATCTAATTTAGATTGATTATCATTAATAAAATAGTTGATCAAACTGTGGTACAATATTAAACATAGTATTTTTGAGAATTGCGTTTTGATCATTTTTAAAATTAAAAGAAAATGGTGATAACTTTTATGTTTTCAGAAATTATTTTGAAAAAAAAAACAAAAAAATATTATGGCATAACGGTAATTATACGATTTACTAATGTATAAGTAAAATATAAATATAATCTCATCAAATAGTTGGCAAATGACTTTTTTTTCTCCGTAATGTTGACAAATGACTTTTAATTCATGCAATATATACCCAATCAATTTGTTAATATAGACAAATATTTAAATGACAATATTTGGGCTCCAAAGTCGAAAATTTTTTGCCAAAAAAGAAAAGTCCAAACTTTACTTCAAATGTTTTTTGTCACAAAATTTGTTTTAAAAGCAAATTATGTAAAAAAGATTTTCAATTTATAACTTTTAAAATTACTTTCTTAAACTGCAATTATAAATTGATTCACATAACCATTTCCCAAAATAATAATAAAAAAAAAATCAAAACTAACTAGAGATTTATAGGACTGGCATCAAAATCTTGTTAGATTTTTCTTTTTTTTTTTTTTTTTNGAGCTGCTTGTAGCGTGTAGCATGTTTCGTTTGAATCCTTTAGGCTTGTATGTTTTTTTTTTATAAAATTATTTTAGGATTTTTCTACCTGGTAATGTTTTGGTAGGAGTTGAGGATTTATTCAGTTCTACTGGCTTCTTAATTCAGAGTATCGTGAATTTAGGGCTTCTTTCAATACGCTGATGCGGATATTGCAAGTGATCGTTAATACTATATAAATAGTTTGCATTTTTCTCCTTTACTGGCACTAAGGAACAACATGCAGTCGTTTTTTTTAGATGGAATCCTTTGTTTGCTGATCACTACTGGAAATATTGGAGAATGGAGAGTAGGATACTTTATTTATTAAAATTGCATTTTGAGTATGAGAAAATTGCTATCAGGCAGTTTTTAAAATTTTAAAAATAAAATCGACAAGGCAATTAAAATAGTGTATTAGTTGAAAGCAAGAGGGAACTAAGCTGCAACAAGGCCTTAAAGTAGCTGGTTTGCCTCAGATGTGTATTATCATTTATTGGTGGAAGAAGGAACAACACCATAAGCCTGAGGTTGTGGATAAAACATATTTATTAGCCTCTTAATCTCTTGTAGTGTTATGCATCAGTTTTGTTGGAGAAACTTTTGATACGTAATGGCAATAGTAGTTGGAGAATTGGGTGTGTCTGTTAAAGTACTTTCTCCTTAAATGGCTCAAAGGTCTTGGCCAAACAGAGGAGGGTAGAAGTTTGTATTGTGCTGATTTGGCAGTGATTTTGAATATTTGGTCGGAGTGCAAGGCTTGTATTTTCGGGGTTACTCCCTTACATTTAGATGAGATGACCTATAAGCGAGGATTTTATTTGAGGCTTCTTTCTGGTGTCTGTACCTGTTAGGTTTGTAAAGAGATTGGTCAACTTTGCTGACTGCTTTATTTTCTTTTTCACTTTTGTTTTGTTGTGGTTTTTTATCTTCTCCTAGGAGTGCACCCTACCCTTCTCGTTTCTATTTTTCTTCTTTTAGCAACAAAATAAATAAATAAATAAATTGACACCAGAGACCTGCAACATTGGATTTCTACTTTTCTCTTTCAACTTCAGTAGCACTGTAGCAGTAACCAAACCAGTGTAGTACCCCGAACATAATGGAACTACTTTGCTCTGCTTCTAATATAAGTACAGGACTTCCTATTTCTGAGGTTTTGCAAGAATTTATTATCTATGTGTAACAAATCAATGATCAATTTACTTCTTCTGCAGTTCCAAAATGTAGCTGCCCTTTTATTTTTCTAGGTGATTGATTATTCTTCCTGGAGTGTTTTTTTTCCCCTTCATATGGATCTTCCTAGCATTGGTCTAATATTTCATTATCTTTTTACATGATCTTTTGGTATTTTTAACTCCCTAGCCATTGTCAATTAAATAAAAGAGTTTTGGTACTATGACCTTTAAGTCTTTAACTCATTTCCTGTTTTCCTCTACTGTGTCATCAGGGTTTATGATATTAATGTACATATTTGAATCTTACTTGGATGTGCGACAACATGCGGCCCTCAAACTGCCTACCCTTCCCAATACTCTGAAAGGAGTAATCAGCCAAGAGAAATTTGAGAAATCTAGAGCCTATAGTCTTGATAAAAGGTTTGTTTATTCTATTTAATGTGGAGTGTGTTGGATGGTGGGTATTTGATACTTGAGGTGGCAATTGACTCGTTTACATTGTGTCTTGATAGCAATTTTAAGAATTTGTTTTTTTTTCCTTTTCCAGCCACTTCCATTTTGTTCATGAGTTTGTGACCATACTGATGGACTGCGCAATTTTGTTGTTTGGCGTGTTGCCCTGGTTTTGGAAGGTATGAATTTGGTTGTGATTGTGAACCTATCTTTTCAGTGGTAACATCATGATTTTTCTGTTCTTTATTGCAGAAATCAGAAGATTTTGTGACATTAGTTGGTCTCAATGCTGAAAATGAAATACTGCATACCCTTGCCTTTTTAGCTGGTGTCATGGTTTGGTCCCAGGTATGTTCGACATTTCTCCATGGAATTAGAGGATAAAGTGATTTCTGGCTTTATATGTTTAACTTAGGCAGTCCAATTTTGCTACATATCAACGTAACTAGAATCTGTGGATCCTTTTATGTAGTCCTTTGTTATGCACTCAGTTCATTTTCATACTGCTTCTTGATTCACATAGATGGCTAAGATTTCCTGGATAAACCTAGAAAATGCAAAATTTTCTTTTGAGTGTTTGGTGAACAGCTTTTTTGACCATAAGGTATTGAAAAAAAAAATCTTGCATAGTTTGTAGGGTTTTGAACATTTGGGGATGCTCAAAGTTAGAGTGATGTGGTGTCTTAAAATTCTTGAAGAATCACTTTATGTCATTTAAACTTATTTGGGAAAGAGTTGTTCAAATCTATCAACTGTACTATTGATCATATTTTTAAGAGGTAATCTTTAATAGTGTCAGCTGGTATGTAAAGTTCAAATTAATTTTAATTTGTAATTTATTTAACAAAATCTGCTAGACTTCTTTCAAAAAATCATATTTCTTCATGTATTTGTGATCTTTAGTTCAAATGTTCTGTGCCATAGTTAATAGTGGGCTCTACATTTTGTGCAGATAACTGATTTGCCTTTCTCACTGTACTCAACTTTTGTGATTGAGGCCCGTCATGGTTTCAATAAGGTTCATTCCGATTCCTCAATCATTTATCTTTTTTATTACTATTTATGCCCATATTTGTAGTCCTCAACTTTTGAATTTAGGTTACTCATTAAGCTGACATTGACACGAGTTTTTCTTATCTTAAATTCGTAGCTTTCTGCTATCTTACTTTGCCATCTGTATCGCAGCAAACAATATGGTTATTCTTTAGGGACATGATTAAAGGAGTTCTCCTCTCTATCATAATTGGGCCACCCATTGTGGCCGCAATCATTTTCATAGTACAGGTAAGATCCTATGCTTCTATATAAATGTAAATCACTTCTTGTGCTTCTATTTGACTTGTAGATGTTATATTTAATGCTTTATGTTATATGTTCTTGTGATTGTAATGTTCTGGTGGCACTTTTAGTTTCTATTTTAAAGTTCCTATAAATGGCTGCAGAAAGGAGGTCCTTACCTGGCCATCTATCTTTGGGCATTCATGTTTGTTCTTTCTATTGTGATGATGACACTTTATCCGGTTCTCATAGCTCCTCTCTTCAATAAGTTCACCCCTGTGAGTATTTCAAACCTTTGTGAAAAATTATTATGGAAGGGCCACATTTGTTTTTCCTAATCTATTGTCTGGTCATGTTCTGATAACCAGCTTCCAGATGGTGCTCTCAGGGAGAAAATTGAGAAACTTGCTATGTCTCTCAAGTTTCCATTAAAGAAGTTGTTTGTTGTTGATGGATCCACAAGGTCAAGCCACAGCAATGTGAGTACGACTGTAAATCAAATTCAGTTTTCCTTCATGCTTCAATGCACTTGTGATTGCATGAAGTTCTTTTGTTATTATAACTTTTATTCATATATCTGTGAGTGTACTATGTATTGCTTGTTTTTTGTGTGCTTCCCTTGGTAAATTTGATTGAAGTAGTTCATCTAAACATACTTCGCAGGCTTATATGTATGGATTCTTCAAGAACAAGCGAATTGTACTTTATGACACCTTGATTCAGCAGGTTTGGGTTTACCTACTGTGGAAACTTGAGATATACTCAGAATTTTTATTAAGCATTCACATTATAAATTTGATTAAAGCTTCAAATATTAAATACATTTCTTCCATAAAGGAGCCGAATGAAACTAAAGTTTCACGTTCGGTTTTGAATTAGAGACGTTAAAATGATGAATCAACGTCGACTATAACCCCTAGCCTTCCAAGCTAACGATGCGGGTTCGATTCCTGCTACCCGCTTCTATTATATCTCTATATTCTATTCAAATCGATAGAATTAATATATATCCATTTTGATTTAGTTATTTATTAATTTTGAGTTATATAATAATAATAATTTATATAATTGAAATTTTATTAATTTCTAATTTAACTAATTCATTTTTTTTAACATATAACAAATTAATTTAGTTATTTCGTTTTTAACTAACAAGTAAAAAAAATCAATAGACGAAAAAGAAAATAGAATTCTTTAATTCATTCGAATTTATTAATCTAATTAATGTAAAAAAAAATGAACAATCTTTTTTTTATTATTCATTTAACTTTCTAACCCACAATTGCACTGTTGATATATGTTTGTACTTAGGTCAGTGTCCTTATCTGTTAGTACTCATGTGGGAGTCATGTGGGCTTTACATTATTAAATGATGTTTTGCAGTGTAAAAATGACGAGGAAATTGTTGCCGTGATTGCCCATGAACTGGGTCATTGGAAGCTCAACCACACAGTATACTCATTTGTTGCTGTGCAGGTTTGTGTTCAGAGCATTTGTTAACTTAAAATTAACAGTTAATGACCTCTTTATTGATTATTCATGATATTAGAAAATGTTTGATTCACTTTATAAAGCCATGTAGCTGGAGATCTAGAAGTACTTAACAGTTATTAGTTTTGGTTTTGGTGTAGCTGTAGGAAAATTCTACAAGTGAGATTTTGGCTCTCTTTCCTAAATGCCTACAGAAAACTAATAACTTGTTTTAGGATTATCTTCAGATATGATATGATAGTCGTCTCTTTTATATACTGTCTGTCTCACTTTTGAAATAGCTTCAGAAATTAACTAATAGCTGTTGGATCGCATGAGCTATCAAAGAACTGTTATACTCTTAATTTAGTTAGGGTGTAAATTAAAAGAGAAAGAGTTGTGAACTTTGATTTTGAAAATATTCTTAACCTATTGATATTTTCCTTACATATTATTTTGATGTGATGAAGATTCTCACTTTATTGCAATTTGGAGGATATACCCTTGTGAGGAACTCAACTGATCTATTTCGAAGTTTCGGGTTTGATACACAGCCAGTTCTCATTGGACTTATTATATTTCAGGTATTTCTGTATAGTTTTGTGTTGAGGATTGGTACTATGAACTTTATTTGCTTGTTGTGAGTGGGATGCTAATTAGCTATATTTTCTTCATAGATGACTTGTATATGTATTCATTTTATATATTTCAAAGTCAACTCTCACTAGATAAATGATAATGCTATGGAAGTGCCACCATGGGGTGCATAGTACAACTCCAGGTGGCCTAGTACTAGTCTGCTGATTGCGTAATTTCTGTCAACAGTGGCACAGTATGACTCTGATTGTGCTAGGAGAACCATATTAAGATACTGATATTTTAAAGTCATCCAGCTTTATTGTTGTCATTTCCAAGCTCCAGCCAAAGCAAAAAGTCTCTTCAACTTGTTTTCTTTAACAGCTTGTGAATAGTGTCATAGTGATCCTTCTATATGTATAAAACCCTTGCTATTAGGGTGGTCTTGATAGGAGTGTTAATTGGATAGATGTGAGGTGCTGAATCTTCTATTTGCTTTTGTTTACAGCATACTGTAATTCCTCTACAACACCTAGTCAGCTTTGGTCTGAATCTTGTCAGTCGATCATTTGAATTCCAGGTAAGTTGCCTTTGTTACACTTGAGCTTTAGCCTGAGTTTGTGTGTCTCTCTGGTTGACTCTTTGTCTGTCTTCCTCTATACAGGCTGATGCCTTTGCTAAGAAGCTCGGTTATGCATCTCCATTACGATCTGGTCTTGTGAAATTACAGGTGATTTTTCAATGTCTGCTTTATTTATTTTCAACATATTATGTTCTTGGTGTATCTAGCCCTATCATTATGAGTTTTGGGTACTTGAAGATTTATTTGTTAAAAAAGATGGACCTTTACATATATAAAGAAGAGGTTTTGCTGAAGCACTGGTTAAGGAGGAATGAGTGCTCTTAAAATGTGTTCATTTCATATAGTATTTGTAGTCATTCTCCATTTTCAAATTAATCACTATTAATGTTATTCCTGTTCATTAGCTCAACAACTTCCGTTAAAAGACGAAGTTTTTTAGTATTTCAACAAAAGTTGTTGGTATAATTGATAGAGATAAGAAATTAAGTTCACCTATTATTTATCAAATGCAAAATTTCAAACATTTTTCAACCTAGCTTATGAAAGATCTTTTGTTTGTTTCTTAAATAATTAACTTATTATCATAAAAGATTTTAAAAATTGTGATATTTTAATTATTTATTTATTTTTTGATTTATGTTTTAAGGTGAATCGGAATTTTTGGAATTATTGTTTTGAGAGTAATTGTGATATTAATAAACGTTAGTGAATAATGATGGTTAATTTCGAAACTATTGACTAATTAAGGGTTAAATATTTTACTAATTAAACACTTTTCAAAAGGTATGCATTGCTCCTTAACTAGTTCTATTAAGGCTCTACTTAAGAAGACTCAAAAAATGAACATCCTAATATAATGTATGTAGATTTTAGGCATAAAAGATAAAACACAATTCAATTTTTTATGTTATATTTAAAAATTTTCTAGTTCTGTTTTTCAATGCATGGAAAATTAGAATGCCATGCACTAAATACCACGTTAGTAGTTTTATGCTACATTTTCATGTTAAACTTGCTGTTGTTCATCAGGAGGAGAATCTGTCAGCTATGAATACTGATCCTTGGTACTCTGCCTATCACTATTCTCATCCTCCCCTTGTTGAAAGATTAGAAGCACTCGACAAATCCGAAAAGAAGGCAGACTAAGACAAGCAACCTATAGATGAACAAGAGCTGCAAAAATTTTTTGAATTGTAATTGAGACCTTACTGAAATGAAGGAATGAATGATGTTTGTTATCCCAATTTATCATTTCTGGGTAGGTATGTTTGTTTAGTTCAGGTTTAAGAGTACCTTGATTCAGGATGCAAAGTTGATACCACTTGGCTCAGAAAAAGAGATGGCAATGATGAAACGAAATAGGATTTAGAAAAAACACTTACTCTAAATGCATGTCTAGTTGTCCTTTCTTTCTGTCTTTCGTTTTGGTTACAAATTACTTTTTTGCCAACTGTCTACGAATAGTGTTTTTAGCTCTACTTCTGTATACTTGCCTTCTTTCCAATGTTGTTTCAGCTTTTTATCTGTTCAGTTTATATTTCTTATTGTTATTGTTATATTCTTGTTTCAGCAAGAATATTTTTTTTTAAAAAAAAGCAAGGTAATATAACTATTTATTTGTCAAAAAAGTGAATTTTGATCATTTGATGTTCTTAGGTGATAAAAATTATGAATTCCTTATTTTTAATCAAAAGATCATTAATGTTTTTCATTTTTGGATATCCAGAACTGTTCCCTTAGACATAGTTCCACATCTGAACTCTGAAGCAAAAGTTCAGACCCAAAAGCAACACTATGTTCTCATTTATACCTCCTCTGTAAACCAATTTGAATCCTTTATAGTGCGTTGTAGGTGAACTGCAGAAAGATAAAGGAATAATTAGAGAGAGAAAGTGGGTTACAATGACACTTTTTCTCTCTAATTTATTTTTATCTCTCTTAAGCACTACACCCCTAAAATATTATAGAGGATTCAAATTGTCTGTAAACTCCTTGATCTGTTTTGGCTTAGCGTTGAAGGCATGGTTTGGTTCTCTCCTATACTTCAGACCTCCCTCCTCTCATCGTTCAAAGATTTTTCTGGGACCACAAAACCTCCCTCCTATCATTATCAAACTCAGGGGATGTCTAGCCTATTTTAAAATATATCCTTTAATATATATCATACCTAGTGTTGTTTAGACCGGATCGGAGCCGTGAACTAGATAAGAGAGTGAGTTGGTCTGACCTTAAAAATTAAACTAGCAGTTGAATCGGATTGGACCGAATTTAACCGCTTGAGAACCGCCAACCATGGTCGAATCGTCGGACCGTTGAAGAACCGGTGGTCCAATGAATTTTTTTTTTACAGACAACCCAATGCCCAACAAAATGATGAAATATGAGTCTCGAAGCCTCTCTCATCTCATCATCTTCCTCTCAAAGTTACTTTAGCCCCATTGCTTGCCGTTGCCACTACTCATCTCGCCGTTGACGTTTTTTGGCGAAGCTCGTCACACCGTTGATGTTTTCTATCAAAGTTTGCCTCGTCGCCGATGCTTTCTATCGAAGCTCGCCGCTGCTTGAAGGATGGAAGACTAGAAAAAATAGTATGATATCAGGCTGAAATTTGAACAAAGGCACATGGAAGCACCTTAAGTGAGAGAGAAAGTGGAAACAGAAAGAGAGAGTTCAATTTACTAGGACAACAATAGGAGATGATAAAAAAATAGTATACCCAAAATGCCCCCACAAGAAGTCATAGGTTTTGTGTTACAATAATTAATAAAGCAAAAAAGAAATAGTTATAAAATTAAGGGAGCAAAGGATAACTTCAGAACCAGACGTACACATATTTACTTTTATTAAACATATATTCAGAAATATTCAACAAAATCTTATATTTGTTTTTTTACCTTTTCAATAAATATATATATATAGTATTTATATCTATATGTTAATAATAATAATTATTTATTATTTATTGTATAATTTGGTTCGACCAATGCTTCGACCGGTTTAACCGATCAGACCGTAAATCAAACACTTGTCCGAGTCTTTGAACGGTAACCTCTCATGACATCTTCAAATTTAAAGTTTAAAATTTTAAGAAAATGTTATTTTAAGATATTACGGATATTATCTAATTGAAATTTATAGTTTAAAATTTTGAGGATATTTTATATAAGCTGTTGAGATATTTAAGTTAATTATCATCTTCATTCTTAAATTTAATTTATTATATATTATTATAGTTTTAAATTTATCTTTCTTAGATTTAGGCCTTTAGCAAATCAATCTTGGGGCAATTTTATGTGTGTGTATATATATACTAGGGGCTTTGCGTGCCCGTATGTATGTAAAATAAATAAGGGACTAAATTGTTAACTTAGTAAAGAAAAAGAAACTAAATAGTAAATTTTCTCTTATTTTTAATTTCATAGACTATAATTTTAAACATGGACGACCAGAAAGAGGTGGAGCCATATAATATTAGATATAGTACCGTGGACCCTTAAAGGTTCCTGAATTTGTTTGTTAAATTCTTGTTCACGTACAATGGCTTCTTCTAGTGCCCAAATACACGTTCTTGGTACTTCATCATTGAAGAAGCCTAATTGTACTTCATCTTGTTTTGGATTTGAACGTTCTTCATTTCTGAAGCTGAAGAGCAATAATAATACTACAAGAACTAGAGGTTATGTAGTGAGAGTTGTGAAGAAAGAGAAAGTTGTGGGTATTGATTTGGGGACGACGAACTCTGTGGTTGCTGCCATGGAAGGAGGAAAACCCATTATTATAACCAACGCCGAGGGTCAAAGAACGACGCCGTCTGTTGTGGCGTATACCAAATATGGTGACAGACTTGTTGGTCAGATGGCCAAGCGTCAAGCTTTGATGAACCCTAACAACACTTTCTTCTCCGTGAAGAGGTTCATTGGTAGAAAGATGAGTGAGGTGGATCAAGAGTCAAAGCAGGTTTCATACACACTTTTGATGGATGAAAATGATAATGTCAAACTTCACTGCCCTGCTATTTGAAACCAGTTTGCACCCCAACAGATTTCTGCTGAGGTTAGGATTTTGTTTTGTATAGTGGAGGTTCTTGTATAATTTCTGGGGATACACTGGCTATACATATAGATCAAATTAAAGTGTATTTTTGGTCCCATAACTTTGGGTCTCGATTTAGTCATATATCTTTTGCTCAGGTCGTAGATTTGATCCCGTATCATTTTAGTCATTTTATCTCTAATGTAGGTGTTGAGAAAGCTTGTGGACGATGCTTCGAGCTTTTTGAATGATAAAGTTACTAAGGCTGTAATCACGGTGCCTGCATACTTCAATGATTGCCAAAGGTCAGCTACAAAGGATGCTGGTCAAATTGCTGGATTACAAGTTCTTGGTATTATCAATGAGCCAACTGCAGCTGCATTGGCATATGGTTTGGAAAAGAACAGTAACCAAACAATCTTGGTATTTGACCTTGGAGGTGGTACTTTTGATGTCTCAGGTATATATCATAAGCCTATGACTTGCATTCTAAGATCCTACTCTTTAATTTTCAGCATTACACATCTGGACTTCTTTGTAACTTTTTTTTTTGCCTGAACTGGATTTAATTTGTATTTACCTTGCTTTTATACTAGTGCTTCAGGTGGGTGATGGTGTGTTTGAAGTGCTTTCTACTTCTGGAGATACACATTTGGGAGGCGATGACTTTGATAAGGTAATAATTCTTTCTTATATTAGTGAATGATGAGTGGGATAAGGTTTTTACTTTTAATTGATAGATTTCTATTCTATTCTGTTGGATGTAGAGAATTGTAGATTGGTTGGCTTCAAACTTCAAGAGAGACGAAGGTATAGATCTTTTGAATGACACACAAGCTCTTCAACGTCTCACTGAGAAAGCTGAGAAAGCAAAAATGGAGTTGTCATTCTTAACTCGTACAAACATCATGTATATATATATATATATATTGTAACCTATCATTTTACACTTATAGGTTATATATGTATATAAATAGTCTTGTGTTGTTTCAAGTATGCTAACCATTGAATTTGTAATGTGTGTATATTTTAGTTTGCCATTCATAACTTTAACAGCTGACGGACCTAAGCATATTGAGACTACTCTGACAAGGGCTAAATTTGAGGAACTATGCTTAGACCTTCTTGATAGGTAACTGAAATTAGACCATTTCTATCTTTTTTTTTTTCCTTATCAGAATTTATGAAGTTTGAAAGGATCGTAAATTGGATTACAAGCTTTCAAAAGTTTGTTGTTTCCTTGGGTTTCTCTGTAAAGCTAAAAGAACTGTACGCTAGTAATTCTTGAATAAATTGTATTTCAGGCTCAAAACCCCAGTTCAACAATCGTTGAGGGATGCGAAATTGTCATTCGAGAATATTGATGAGGTGGTTCTAGTGGGTGGATTAACACGTATACCTGTTGTTCGAGGTCTTGTAAGGAAGATGATTGGCAAAGACCCAGATGTCACTGTAAATCCTGATGAAGTAATTGCCCTTGGAGCTGCACTACAGGTTGGCTTTAGTATTTTGTTTTCTTTTTCTTTGGACTTCGGGACTTGAGCTTTGTGATGCAATTTAATAGTATATAATGTTGTTCAAACTTAATGTGACTTTTGGGTTTTTAGGCCGGGGTGTTGACCGGAGATGTCTGTGACATTTTGCTATTGGATGTGACTCCTTTGTCCTTGGGTATAACAAACAAAGATGGTGTCATGTTCAAAGTTATCCCTCGAAACACTACTCTTCCAGCCTCCAAGTCCATCAAGTGTAAAACCTCAATAGATGGACAGAAAACTATGTTGTTTAAAGTGTATCAGGGTGAGAGAGAACTTGCTAGGGACAATAAACTTCTTGGTGAATTCTGTCTGCATGCTATTTGTCCAGCACGTCGTAGGGTTCGTACATTTATGGTGACTTTTAATATTGATGAAGATGGAATCCTCACAGTCAGTGCTTTGGATGAGGACACTAGAAACAAACAAAATATTACCTTTACTAGAAGTAGCAACTTGTCGCTTGATGAGGTACGTTGCTTGGCTTATGCTGGAAATGGAAGCTTGAGTGATATATATATATATATATATATACACTTACAATGAATGATATATTTGAACCAAATTTCAGGTCAGGAGGATGGTACACGCTCCAAAGAATTTTGAAAAGAACAAAAGGAAGAGGCACTACAAAAAACAGGAGTTTCGGTGGCAAAAAGTTTCGCCGCTGAAGGGCTTCGGTGGCGAAAAGTATCGCCACCGAAACTCAAAATTTCGCCCCGGAAGACTTTGCTGGCGGAATTATTTTGCCACCCTGTTTTGTCATCAATGCTCAATTTTTTTTTAAAAAAAATAAATATTGCTATATTGCATTAGTTGTTCAGTGGCAAATTTAATTTATTTGTCATTGATGATTTTTTTTTCCTATTTTATATTTTATATATCTTATTTTAAGTTAATATTTTCAAATAACTTCATATAACAAATATTATAAATAACATACAATTTTTATAAATTTCAAATTGCATTACAAATTTAAAAACAAGCTAAGTAGCTAGTGTATAAAACAAAACAAAATGTTTTAGGTACAAACACCCAAAGTTCTAAAGATAAACTTTAACATCCAGTCACAGTGAGCAGCAAACAAATTAAAAATATCAAGAATAATTGCGGCACATCTCCACTCATACTTCTATAGTCAATTCCAAAGACAACTTTAACCACCTGCAAGATCACAGCCAATTCTTGCAGGCCTTCAAGAGGGCAAGAGCTTCCACAACAAATGCCGAGAAAGATGTAACAGCAGCATGCCTTCCGTCAACAACAAAACCAGTTGAGTTTTCCTTAAATGCACCATCCGAGTTAAACTTCAAGTAATCCACAGGAGTCCTACACCAATGTAGCACACCAACATCACAAGAGGCCGAGAGAATATTAAACCTGTCCTTTTTAATTTGAGCTTCCCAAAATTCAGCATGGATAGAACAGGATTGGCAACTGCCCTTCCATATCTCCCAGTAAAGAATAGTCATGAGGCTTAATGAGACAAGTTGGACAATTTTAAATCTAATTAACTTGAATAGATAATTCTAAGACAAGTTTTTTTTTTTTTTAAGAAAGTCCTTTTTAAAGCTTAGCTATTTGGTATTCTAAGCGGAAAAAAAGTAGCCTTTCTACAAATACATGAGTGGATTAAGATAGAGAAAAGGAAAAAAAAAAAAAAAAGTATTTTGGGCTTAATGGATGATAAAGAAAAAAATTACAACACGAAATCAAGTCAAATAATGGAAAGGGAAAAAAGAAACAAAAAAGAAAGTTTGGCAGAAATTCTATTTTTGAAAAACCAAACTATTTTTGAAGTTTCAACCATTTGCTCCAAAGAATATATTTTGACATCTCAAGTGAATGATATGTATCTCACAGTAACAGAAAGCTCAAACATTAGTTATTTCTCCTAACAAGTACATTTTTCTACAAATGAGACAATAAAAATTAAAATGGAAAAAAAGAAATAAGAAAGAGTGTGGCAGAAATTCTACCTTGCAATTGCGTCAATGTTTAGTCTACTATCAACAAGTTCACCTCACCTGACACTGAGCAATTATAGGCACAGTCTTCATTTCAATAACCATTAAGTAACTTAATCTTAACTTAATACTGATCCAAGGGCTAATACAACTAACATACAATCTAGTTATCTAAACTCTAGAGTCCAGCGGAATTAACTATCAAGCCTTTTTTAAATTGTAAAGCAAAAGACAGCAGCACTTACCATCAATATATTTCACTGTGATGCCTTTAGTTTGAAGTTTGAACTGCCACGTACGTAGTCCAAGCCCTATGTCAATTGATAGGAGAAGAAATAAAGGCTGAGAAAGAGATATATATAAAAAGATAGAGGGATAAGAAAGGAATATTGACAAGCAAAAGTAAAAAGAGAGAGAGATAATTAGAGAAGTTGGTTGGATTATTTGGATGCAATGGAATGAATGAATGGGGAGTGAGTGAGGCATGTGTTGGTAATGGGGAGTGAGTGACGCATATGGGCTGATTGGTACTACTTAGATTGATCATTAATTGATAAATATAGACAGAGCAAGTAAGGCAAAATTATATGAAAAATATAAACAGAGCAAGGCAAGCTCCTCCAAGATGTTAGTTCCTTATAAAACTTAAGCCAGAGCAATTAAACAAGCTGATATACAAGTTCAGATTGGTGCCAAGACAACAATGAGCACAGACAAAACATTTCAAGCAAGTAAGGCATATGAATAAGAATTATTCTTTATTCGCAAGCAATATTGATATCTTTAAATAAAACATATACCAGTTTGAAAGTTAATGGCTGCCAAATTTCATTAACTTTGGAGTTAATTAGATACCCTTTTTGTTGAATTAATGTTAAGGAAATTATGCAGAAAAAGTTTCTGGTTTTATGTTTTCTCATAAATATTGAGGGGTCAAATGAAAGAGTTAAAGGCTAAAATTTTGTATGTGGTTATCTAAGACCCTAAAGACCTTGAACGAGCTTATCTCAAGACTGGAGGTAGTGATGATGTATTAAATCATTATTTGATGTGCATTTCCTTTTTCTTATTAATCATCTCTAATGGTTTTTTATAGCTTTGTCTTATTTCCACTGTTGTCTTTGTTTTGTCTTCTTCACTCTTCCTTCTTTCCGTTTCTAATCAACCCAGGAGAGGAGCAATTCTGAACAATAGGCCAAGCTCACTGAAACAATTACAAAACTCAAAACTAATTTGAAGTATTTCAATTACAGTATGTTTTCAATTGAAAATGTGCGACTGTGTGTGTCAAAGAAGAAAAGCATTGATAGGGTTTCAACTGAAGAACGACGTGAAAACAGATAGAGACCAACAAGTGATAGGGTCCCAATCTTCAACAAGATTCCTCTATTTCAGCTTAAGTGTTCACTTTGATACTGCTAACTAACCATGGCTCAATTTTCTGCATCCACGAAACTAACCATGAATTGATCTTAAAACTTAAACTTCTAGCAATATTCCTCTTCCATACCTTACCTCCCTAAATGCAAAAGATGTTTCATGCCTTCCATTCAGTGTCATGTGAAATCCCTCGGAACCAATCCACAATGTGGCAGTGAAAGGGTTCCCCTAAGCAAAAGGGAAATTAGCAGTTCTATGTGCACTTTCCCATGAAATATTAGCAGATACACTTGAGTTCTCTCCATTTCTGCTTCTGGCAACTTGTACATTGCAGAGAACAAGTCCATCAACTACGCCATTTAGAGAGACAATTTAGGAATCCCTACAAGTCCCATTCCTGAAAACTTACACTAATTAAAAACAAGTATAACAGGACATTTAGCATTTTTTTTTTCAAAAAGAATTTTGCTTCTCCAAACTTGCCTATTTATTCATGAGTTTGGTTGGTGCAATACAGCTATAAAATTGGACCCTACCAGTAACAATGAATCAATAATTCAATGATGGAGAACTCTTGCTTAAAATTGAAAGTCGTACTTAACCATACCTCCTTGGATGTTGGCAGAACCACGAGAAGGACACCTTTCCTCTTTTCCCCACCCAAGGTCATTAGTCCACGTATTTTGAATTATGAATGGATCCTCTGTCAAATTTTCTCCAGGAAGACTCACATTATAATAATGCAAGATGATTGAAGGATTTGGCTCTTGTTCTTTTTGTTGGCCTACAAGTTCAATCTGAAAGCTTCTATTTTGCCCATTAGGAATGCCAATCAATGTCACAGAAGAATCAACAACCAGGCCACATGGGAGCTCAAGAACAACCCCACTGCTTGCCACTGTCTTACAGACAATGGGCAGTTTTGATATTCTGGGCCGTCAATCTTGCTCGTCCTCGAGGCTCGGTCTTTCTCAATTGTAGACAACAATTTTTTCCATGCAACAGAAGCCTCTTTAACTCCTTGACTAGTGTCAGGTAAAGCATCTGATCTTGACAGAAGGGAACACAAGGGGTGTCCATACAAGCATGCCTTTCAACTCCTTTTCAGAAATGTTTTGTGTCATAAAGATCATCAAACCAACTCTGCCTGTATTTGTTTATGCTTACACTAGACATGCATCCCAAGCCAACGTTGGCTCGTGCCAATCAACTTTCTTCGTCCATATCCTCCTTAATTATAGGGATGCATGTCTACTTGTCCTTTCTTTCTTTCTTTCGTTTTGGTTATAGATCACTTTTTTGCCAACTATCTACTAATAGGGGTTTTAGCTCCACTCTTGTATACTTGCCATCTTTCCAATTTTGTTTGAGCTTTTTTGTTTTTGGTAATCTTTAAAATTTAGGTGAGGGGATGGAGCCCCAGTCCAAGGTTAGGACATGCCTCCGAAGTCAAAGAGCACTTAAAATGAGGCATCACCAAGAATCGAACCCAAATCTCATTGGTTTTTCAAATTTATCTGTTCAGTTTATCTTTCTTATTGTTATATTCTTATTTTAACAAGAAAGTATCTTTTTTAAACAAGGTAATGTTACTTTTTATTTGTCAAAAAAGTATATTTATTTAGGAGTAGTGAGTGAAAACGAAGTTGAATGTTTAAAAGTTGTATTTTTCAACTTTTTTCAAAACTGAAATGATCTTTCTGTTAATTTTTGAAACTTTGAGGTGTTTTATATTTTTGGTCTAAGAGTTATGGGTCTTGTATACATTTTTATCTAAAATTAATGACTATAGTCTCATTGAATTGCCTAAATCAAGCCTTGACCGTTTGTTTCGTGGGGTTTATTTTGTAATCAAAATGAGACCTATAAATATGTAAATTACGCAACTCTTATTTTTCTTTTATAAAAGAAAAAAAATCGGTGGGTCAATCAGATTAAATTATTCGATTTGGATTGGTTCAATATCCAATTCACCAGATTTCAGAATTTGTAGATCATATTGCACATCTCATTGAAAAGAATATGATAAGTTAAACTTTGTCTCTTTTTATTGGGTAAAATAAACATTGTCTTCTGAAAGAATAAAAAAGTGAAAAAAGTAAAAATTGTTGTAAATATTTATCTTTGTGAATATCTAGATTTGTCTTTTGACATTTTCCGTGTATAGAAGTTTGAGTTTTCCCTTAGTTTCTCTATACACATGAATATGATTTTATCCTTTCATGATGTACATTAAGTTAAATTCATCTCTCTTGTATATCCTTTAGCCTATAAATAGGGGCTTTAGGGTTTGATGTAATTAAGCAATTCAGTTGAATAACAAGAATTACTCTCCTCTTATTTTTCTCTCTTCTTTGAGTATCCTTAATCCATATATTTTATAACACGTTATCAGCACGACTCTGTCCCGATCTGAGGTTAGGTATTGTTTAAATTTTATTAAACTTATCTTTTATTAACTTCCTATTAAGTATATCTCCTAATAGATTTGTTCTTTATTTATAGAATGGAAAATCTTGCAAAAATCGAATTTATGGTCCTTGATATCTCTGGAAAGAATTATCTTTCATGGACACTAGATGCACTTGAATGCTATGGGTCTTGGTGAAACAATCAAAGAAGGAAATGAGACATCAAACCAAGACCGTGCCAAAGCTATGATTTTTATACGTCATCATCTTGATGAAGGACTAAAGGTGAAATACCTTACTGTAAAAGATCCCCTTGATTTGTGGCAAAATCTGAAAGAAAGATATGAATGGATGCACTTACGATTGCAGGATTTTAAATCAGTGAGTGAATATAATTCTGCAATGTTTAAAATCAGCTCTCAATTAAAATTATGTGGAGAAAATATTACTGATGATGATATGTTAGAAAAAACATTCTCCACCTTTCATGTTTCGAACATGCTATTGCAGCAGCAGTATCGAGAGCGGGGATTTAAAAATATGCTGATTTAATATCGTGTCTCCTTTTGGCTGAACAAAATAATGAACTTTTGATGAAAAATCATGAATCTTGTCCGACCGGTTCTACCCCATTTCCTCAAGCAAATGTGGTAACATTTAATAATTATGGTCGTGGTCGTGGCCGTGGCCGTGGACGTGGTCGCAGTGGTTACCGTGGCCGAGGACAGCATAACTTTAAGCCCTATAGTGGTCATGGAGATGGAAAAACACAAGACAAGGGAAAGGCACCAGAAAATAAGGATGACAAGATATCTGAAAGTCCATGTCATAGATGTGGTATGAAAGGGCATTGGGCTTGTACATGTCGTACAGCTAAACATCTGGTTAGACTTTATCAAGCTTCTCTAAAAGAAAAGAAAAGTCTTGAGAAGAAATCTGCTGTAGAGGGGAATTTTATTAATCATTTTGATGATAATCTTATCAATGAGCCTCTGGGAATGACTGATTTGGATATTGCAGATTTTCTTAATCCAACAGACGGGAATGTCAATTTCTCTTTTGATGCTTAGTCTAGTTTTAAAATTACTTTCTTTCGATGTAATATGTTTAATTTTTGTTTGAAGTTATTTTTTCTGTCTTTAATTAATGTATTTCAATTTCTGTATTTCAAAGTATGTTATCTTTTATGAAATTTAAAGCATCAATTTATTTTCTTTATTTTGTTTTAAGATACCACGGAGTATGACCATTACTCACGATATTGATGACGATATATGCCTCTCTGATTGTGCAACAACTCATACCATTCTTAAAAATGAGAAATATTTCTCATCATTAACTAAAATGGAGGCAAGAGTGAATACTATATCAAGCGCAGTTAATATTATTGAAGGTTTTGGAAAAGCCATTTTTCAGTTACCTAATGGAACAAAATTTATTATAGAGGAAGCTTTATTGTCAACTAAATCCAAAAGGAATCTTTTAAGATTCAAGGATATACGCAGTAATGATTTTCATATTGAGACAACTAATGAAAATAATATAGAGTATCTCTATATCACTACGACTGTCTCACGAGAAAAGCGTATATTGGAAAAATTGACTGCATTATCCTCTGGATTGTATTTCACTCGTATTAGCACAATTGAAACCTATATTGTAGTAAACCAGAAGTTTACTAATTCAAAGGATACGTTTTTAACTTGGCATGACCGGTTAGGCCATCCCGGATCTATAATAATGCGTAGAATTATTGAGAACTCTCATGGTCATCAGTTAAAGAACCAGAAGATTCTTTTATCTAATGAGTTCTCATGTGTTGCATGTTCTCAAGGAAAATTAATAATGAGACCATCACAAGTAAAAATTGGGAATGAATCTCCTGGGTTTCTCGAACGCATTCATGGAGATATATGTGGACCAGTAGTTCCACCTTGTGGACCATTTAAATATTTTATGGTGTTAATTGATGCATCTACTAGATGGTCACATGTTTGTTTATTATCATCACGTAATATTGCATTTGCAAGATTGCTGGCTCAATTAATAAGATTGAGAGCACAATTTCCAGATTATTCTATTAAAGCCATATGTCTTGATAATGCTGGTGAATTTACATCCCAGGCTTTTAATGACTATTGTATGTCAATTGGGATAAATGTAGAGCATCTTGTTGCTCATTTTCACACACAAAATGGTCTTGCAGAATCACTTATTAAGCGCCTTCAATTAATTGCTAGACCAATACTCATGAGAACAAAACTCATGCATGGGGGCATGCTATTTTACATGCTGCAGCACTTATACGCATTAGACCAACAACGTATCATAAATTCTCCCCTATGCAATTGGCTTTGGGTCAGGAGCCGAATATTTCCCATTTAAGAATTTTTTTTGATGCGCGGTATACGTTGGGTTTGAATCTCCTTCAATTATAAAATATCTAGAACCTCAGACAGGAGATATGTTTACGGCACGTTTTGCCGATTGTCAATTTGATGAACATAATTTCCCAACATTAGTGGGAGAAAAGAAACAGTTGGAACAACAAATTACTTGGCTTGCACATTTATTAAATCAATTTGATCCTCGTACAAAACAATGTGAACTTGAAGTTCAAAGAATTGTGCACTTGCAAAATATTGCAAATCAATTACCAAATGCAATCACTAACCTAAAGAAAGTGACAAAATCACATATTCCAGTTGTGAATGCTCCAATTCGTATAGAGGTCCCAGAAGGACCAGGAAATTCCATTGCAAATGGAAGTAACACACGCATGAAGCGTGATAGACCAATCGGTTCCAAAGATAAGATTCCTCGAAAATAAAAAGGAGCAACTAAACTTGATGATAATGGTCAAGTCGAGGAAACCAGTACACTGAATGATAAAGAAGGCATATCTAATGAAATATCTCCAGAAGAGATTTAGGTACCTGATAATGAAACAAATAATGAGATCTCGATAAATTACATTGATACTGGCAAAATATGGAGCCGATGTGAAACTATTGTCGACAATATTTTTGCATACAATATAGCGCTAGATGTTGTAAATGAAAATGAGAATCATGAACCGCAATCCGTTGAAGAATGTCAACGGAGAACAAATTGGCCAAATTGGAAAGATGCGATTCAAGCTGACTTAAACTCACTTAAAAACGTGAAGTTTTTGGACCTATAGTCCGAACACCTGATGGTGTAAAACCAGTCGGGTATAGATGGGTCTTTGTACAAAAAAGAAATGAGAAAAATGAAATTGTGAGGTACAAAGCAAGACTTGTAGCTCAAGGTTTTACACAAAGACCTGGAATCGATTATGAGCAGACTTATTCTCCAGTGGTGGATGCTATTACTTTTAGATTTTTGATAAGTCTGGCTGTTAATAAAAGACTTGATATGCATCTGATGGATGTTGTTACAGCCTACTTATATGGATCACTTGATAATGATATATATATGAAAATCCCTGAAGGATTTAAAATGCCTGAAATATGTAAGTCAAGTGATCGAGGCTTATACTCAATTAAATTGCAAAGATCGTTATATGGATTAAAACAATCCGGGCGCATGTGGTATAATCGCCTCAGTGAATATTTGCTACAAAAAGGGTACAAAAATGATCGGATTTGTCCATGTGTTTTTATAAAAAAATCTGAATCAGAATTTGTTATTATTGCAGTATATGTTGATGATTTAAATATCATTGGAACCCCTAAATGTCTTTCAGAAGCTGTAAAACTCTTAAAAGAGGAATTTGAAATGAAAGACCTTGGAAAGACAAAATATTGTCTTGGTTTACAAATTGAACATTTAAAAGAGGGGGTATTTGTTCATCAATCAACATATGTTAAACGGGTCTTAGAACGTTTTTACAGGGACAAGGCTCATCCGTTAAGTACGCCTATGGTAATAAGATCACTTGACGTGACGAAGGACCCTTTCCGTCCCCAAGGGGAAGATGAAGAACTACTTGGTCCTAATGTGCCATATCTTAATGCTATTGGAGCCTTGATGTATCTAGCTAATGACAGAAGACCAGATATAGCTTTTTCAGTTAATTTGCTTGCAAGATATAGTTCTTCACCAACCAAAAGACATTGGAAAGGAAGTCAACATATTTTTAGATACCTTCGTGGAACAATTGATAAAGGTTTATTTTACTCAAATAAATCTAATTCATCATTAATTGGTTATGTCGATGCTGGTTATCTATATGACCCTCACAAAGGGCGATCACAAACAAGCTATTTGTTTACATTTGGTGATACAGCTATCTCTTGGTGTTCAACAAAACAAACTTTAGCAGCTACTTCATCAAATCATGCTGAGTTACTTGCAATTCATGAAGCAAGTCGTGAATGTGTATGGTTAAAATCCATTACTCAACATATTCATCAGTCTTGTGGCCTGTCATCTCATGAGAAGCATCCGACAATATTGTATGAAGACAATGCCGCTTGTATTGCTCAACTAAAAGATGGCTATATCAAAGGCGACCGAACTAAACATATTTTGCCAAAATTCTTCTTTACTCATGACCTTAATCCATATATTTTATAACAAAATAATAATCTTAGTTAGGTCCTGTTTCTTAACGCCGAAATTATTAATAAATCCCCACAACTACAGGTCTGATTCCCTTCTTAAATACTTTAAACTATAAAGCCCTAGACAGTCATCAACCCACTTGGTCAATTAATTTGCACATATATAGTTGCAATAATTAAAGTCTCTTTAATGGCCTCAAATCGTACTCAATATTCGACAGATCAAATCAAATTCTAAACAAAAAGAGAAACCTTTTTTTAAAGAAAAAAATTGCAATCATTCAGAAACCCAATTCTTTAGCAAAGCCTCGCCACGTTTCCAATGAAAAATAAGAGTCGTTTTTTTTTTTATTTTGGCCAAATATAAGAGTCCTTAAAACATGACATATTTATGTAATTATGTGGGTAATTCTACAAAGAACTCTTGTGTCTCATTTTTGTTTTTGGTGTAAATTTATTTAGGAATGCTCAAATTAGTTATAAATATATACATCTTATTTTTTCGTTTAGTCTAAGAGGTTTGAGAAATTATATATATATTTTTTGGTAGGATATAGAATTTTATATTTATTCTAAATGTAGACAATTTATTTCAAATTAATAATGATGTTACATTTTGTCAATTTTTCCTATTACATGTTATATGACATTTTTTATTTCTCTATCTCTCTCCCCCTCTTAAACTCATCTCTTTTAGAGTATATTTGAATAGGTAAATTATAAAGAGGTCTCTGAGATTTGGTCTATTTAGAGAAAATGATCCATGTGATTTAAAAAGCGAGGTTTGCTCCATTAACAAAAGAAGTCTCGGAGGTTTTTTCATTTAAAATTAACGGTGCTCTCAACCCTTATTTGTCACTTTTTAAACCATAAGAACTCTTTCTCTAAATAAGCCAAACCACAGGGACCTTCTGTGTAATTTATCCTCTGTGTAATTTTCCCTAGAATAGGGGTCACGTGCAAGGCACATGGGAGGGAACTGTTAATTTTAGACGGAAAGAATTTATGGGACCTCTTTTATTAACGAAGCAAACCCCAATCCCTTGTTTATCACATTTTAAATCACATAGACCCTTTCTTTAAATAGGCCAAATCACAAAATCTCTCTATAATTTACCCTATTTGAATTTAGAATTAAAGAGAAGAGGAAGGATGATAAGAAGTTTGAGACATTTACCCTTTAAGAAGAAGGAGAGAGAGAGAGAGATTTCTAAAAATGCTCAAATAAAAAATACATTTATGACCAATTTAAATATTTTTGTTTATTTAATTGTCGAAAGTTGATCATAGAATTTAGTTACATCCAGCTTTGTATGTTGTAAGAACTAGGTACCACCAACATTGTTTGTGAACATTAAATAAAATTAAATATCGCCATACCCTGACCTTATACATATATAGATTGAGATTTATATGTTAGATGTACAAATTAAATAGAAACACTTTTTGTCAACGAATTAAAATGCCTTTAAGAAAAGGAAATCCATGATGTATTATGCTTGTTAATGTCAAAGAGGGCCCTCTAAAATTGATGTTTTCTTAACTACATTTTTGTGACTTTGTTTGAGAGAAAAAATGCAATACACCTAAACTCCTAAAGTAAATTAAAGATGCTTTGCTATTTTGTACTTTTTTTTTAGTGAAAGAAAGGAAAGCGTCGTAGAAACTTCTTGTTTTTGTTGTTTGTATTATGACATTATGTGGAGAATCTTGCAATTTCCTAATTTCATTGCACATTCTTAACCCCAAAGAAAACCCCCAAAAGTCTCAATGCTATTATTGCTAAAGCCAAGCAGATTTGTGGGTTCCATTTTAAATGATGATCCATCATCCTTTTCCCACCCACCAATCCTACCACATTTAAGTAAATTAATTATAAATAATGGAAGCAAGATTATAATTTATAATTATGTACCATCACTTTTAATAGCATTTTGAATCTTTTGATACTTTATTATACAATATTACTTTTATTGATCCAATTATTAGATTAGAAGTAATAGGCCCACTTTAACATTATATATATATATATTGTCCTCCAAAATTTTATTTAACTAACATGCCATAGATATAAAAGAGTTTCCTAATAAAAATAACTAAAATTTAAGAAATTACTTTTATATCAAACTGCTTACTATATATAATCTTGTACTAACTCTCATTGATTTAAATTCTATACAACTTAGATAATTATGAATATTGAATTATAGAACTATAAATCATGAAAATGAAGCCGCAATTTACACAAAAGTCTTTTGAGAATCGCAATGTAAAATTCAATAACAGTAGTACCCTACTAAAGTTGAGTGATATTTTGTATTCAATTTAATATATGGAATTACTAATTATTGAAATAATTAAATTAATAACTTAATTTTTAATATATAAATTTTTTTTATTTAGTCCAAAAAAAGTAAAATTATAAAATTCAATTTGTTTTGTAAAATACAATAACAATCAATTTAATTTTTTTTTTAAGATATTAACAAAAATTATAATATAATTTTAAATTTTATTGTCATAACTTTAATAATTAATATGGATCCATAAAAATATAATTAATATGAAATTATTTTAGTCATTAATATTTTTAACAAAAAAAGCTTATAATATTTATTTTTGTCATTAAAATACGTTAAGTTATATATCTATATATTTAGATAAATTTATAAATCCATTTAATACTAATAATAAACGGCTTAATATCATTTAAACAAAATATGTCATGCCATTTAAATTTGAATTAATCAAAATGCTAATATGGAACTAACAAGTATTTGATGTAATGGTTTAAATAGAGCTGTCAAAATGAGTTAGCCCGACCCGACCATAACCTTATATAGCCCTAAGTTAATTAGGGTTGAGCTCAGAAAGCCCTATTTAAAATTGGGCTAAAAAATTCTAACACAGTCCGGCCTTATTAGAGCTTAGGGCTAGCAATGTGGGCATTTTATTAATTTTGTCTTAATTTTTTAAAATATAAATAAAGTTAAAATTTCAATTATATAATTTTTTTAATATGAATAAGAATTATAAGATAATATCACAAGTCACAACTTAGATAATTATTAAATATTCTCAAAATTACATAACAAAATTAATAATGTGGACTGAAAATGAGTAAAAAATATATATTTCATAAAATTATTTATTATTTAATCATCCATCACTATATGATTTTTATTATTCTCCCTTAAAAAATTATTTTTGACTTAATATTTATCTTTATTTACATTTAAAAATATATATAAAATAATAAAAAAAAATTGAATTATTTTAATATTTTAATTATTATTTGGTAATAAATAATTAGTGCTAGCTCTAGCAAAGCACGACCCTAGCTCTCTTTGACCCTACTCTTATTAAGGTCGGGCTAAAAAACCCTAATTAAAAAATTAGTTAATTTTTGCGACCAGACCCTAAATTATTTTATAGGGTTATGGGTCAGCTCATAGGACCTAACCCATTTTGACAGCTTTAGGTTTAAGAGCTAAATAATAAGGAGAGAATTCAAGTTCGATTCCTAGAGTCAACATTGTTAGGAGGACGCTACCATTTGTTTCTGAGACCCGAATGAGATTAGTATTCACCTAAACCGTTACACGGATAGACAAAGGATACTAATGACTTAACCCAAAAAAAAATGCCAATACGAAAAACAAGAAATGTCAAACAATTTAGTGATTTTACGAAAGATTGAAGTAGAGAAGATATAGGGAGTAGCCTAATCTAGTTGTTTATACTTTATACTTTATACTTTAGTAAAGAAAGTTGGTTAATACTTAATTAATAGTTTAATTAGTTCCCACTTTGAAAACGCTAATTAATTCCATTGTCATTCTTTTAGCCATTTGTCACTAATAAGAATTAAGTAACATTTAAACACAACACTGTCTGTCACTCTGTCTCTGTGTGTGTGCTGGCCGCGCCACTATGTGAGGCTGTCTTACCTTCTTCTCAAGATTGTGTTTCTCACTCTCATAATCTCATTATCAATCATCATATATAGTTATATATATACATACACTCTCTCTCTAACCCCATTTGATTCTAAATTCTAATCTTCATCTTTCTTTCGAAGTAAAAGAAATGCGACTAAAGTTGTAGTAGCACTTCAATCCCATTTTGTTCATCATCTTCTTCATCAATCAATCAATGTCAATCTACGATTCAGCTTTCGTGGACACACAGCTCGCAAAAAAGACATCAATCTTCGGTCTCCGACTATGGGTTGTGATCGGAATACTCGTGGGTTCCGTCATCGTCCTAACCCTATTCCTCCTCTCGCTCTGCCTCACTTCCCGCCGCCAAAAACGACACCACCACCACCACAACCAAAACCCTAAACGACGCGACCAAACTCCTGTCGTTTCGAAGGAAATCCAAGAGATCGTGCATAATAATAATAATCAACACCACCACCACCCAATCCCGGAGATCCAAGTGGATTTCGGCAAACCGGAGCACCGCGTCGTGGTTTTCTCCGATCGGATTTCCAGCGGAGAGAGCAAAGGAGGAGGAGGAAGCGTTTGCGAAACGACGTCGTCTTTCGGGACAAGCGCGAGTGTAATTGGGCCTGAGGTTTCGCACCTTGGTTGGGGAAGATGGTATACTTTGAGAGAGCTTGAGGCTGCCACTAATAATCTCTGTGAAGAAAGTGTGATTGGTGAAGGTGGCTATGGAATCGTCTACCATGGAGTCCTGACTGATGGAACTAGAATTGCTGTCAAGAATCTTTTGAATAACAAGTAACTCATTCATTCATTGACTTGAACTAACTGTATTTTGTTGGTTGATTTTGTTTTTCCCCCCTTTTGAAGAGAGTACTTAAGAAATTGATTTAACATACAACTTGGTCTCTGAAGAACATTATACAAAAGGGTTAAAATGTATTGGTTCTATGACTTTCTGGCTAGATTTATGGGAATTGAGTTGTTAACTCTGGATCTTTTAGGGACCAATTTTTGTGTTTACTCTAAGAAGTTTGTTGAAAATTCAGTATCTGTTGACTCAAACCCCACAGTTATATTGGAAGCTTTCTCTAATTTTTTTTTTTTTCTATGTAATTTGGCTAATGCTTGCTTGGTTAGTCTTGTGAAAATGTTGGGACAAGGATAGTATCATGAGTGTCCAAAATATCAGTTTATTACAGTTACAGATGCGGTAAAGTTGGTTATATTTAGTTAGGTTTTGCTTGAATTAGTGCCTGACTGCTCGTCAGAGTTTCAGAAGGTAGATTTGTTTGCATATTCTAGAATTGAAGCTTGATTAAGACACTTAACTATTCTATGTTCTTTTTCCTGATTTTCTTGGTGGCAATGAACCAGACTAATTCTAAGCTGTGACTTTCCATTGTAGGCCTGTCATTTCTTCTTCTCTTGTACTTTTCCACTGTTTTCTACTTCTTGTTTATTTTTTCTTCACACCGTTTGTTAACCTTGTCTTGGTCTCCCATTTGTTGTTGGATTTTTCTATCTTTTTCATTTTTAGTCTGCTTAATGTTTAATGCATTTTCAGGGGTCAAGCAGAGAAAGAATTTAAAGTAGAGGTAGAAGCAATTGGTCGGGTGCGACACAAGAATCTAGTTAGGTTGCTTGGATATTGTGTTGAGGGAGCATACAGGTAATAATGAATATCTTCTTCCTTAACGTTGAAGGTACAGATTTAGTTTAGTTTGAAAGGATATAAGATGTATATGGTATTTTTACAGGATGCTTGTGTATGAGTATGTTGATAATGGCAATTTGGAACAATGGCTTCATGGGGATGTTGGACCTGTGAGCCCCTTGACATGGGATATCCGCATGAACATCATTTTGGGAACTGCAAAAGGGTACAGTATGCAAGATCTAGTTTTGCACACAACCATGGTCCTCATTGATAATCCATGAATGCTTTGATGATCACAGTGCTTTTTGTGTGTCTTTTCAGGTTGGCCTATCTTCATGAGGGTCTTGAGCCTAAGGTTGTTCACCGAGATGTGAAGTCCAGCAATATACTCATTGATCGCCAATGGAATTCCAAGGTTTCTGATTTTGGGCTTGCTAAGCTCTTGTGTTCTGAGGCGAGCTATGTCACCACTCGTGTGATGGGGACGTTTGGGTTAGTATATGTGATTGGAGAAACTTTATGATAAAGATATAAAGAACTTAATATTAGTTTTTTTTCCTTGAATTAAGTATTTTCCTTTGAGTTTTTTTGTAGTTATGTTGCACCAGAATATGCCTGCACTGGAATGCTGACTGAGAAGAGTGATGTTTATAGCTTTGGAATACTGATCATGGAGATAATTACTGGGAGAAGTCCTGTTGATTATAGTAGACCACAAGGAGAGGTTAGAGATCATGACCAATAATATTATAACACCAAACACTTAACCAATGTCTTGTGTACTTCTCTCTCTCAATCCTGACTGTAAAAATTGTGACTATTATTACAGGTAAATTTAATAGAATGGTTAAAAACTATGGTTGGAAACCGAAAGTCTGAGGAAGTGGTTGATCCTAAGCTCCCTGAGATGCCATCTTCAAAGGCTCTTAAACGTGCTTTGTTGGTTGCTCTTCGATGTGTCGATCCCGATGCAACAAAAAGGCCTAAGATGGGACATGTGATCCACATGCTTGAAGCAGACGACCAGTTGAGCCGTGATGTGTGTTCTCTTTTCCTTTATAAAATCACTTAACATTTTTGCACTTCACTGCATAATGTACAAAATCATTCTACTTTGCTTGTGGTTGTATGTCGAATTCATTCTCTTCTTTTGTCTATCTCTGTAGGAACGCCGGATACAAGAACACAAGGACTCAAATTTAGATAAAAAGCTTGTAGGCAGAGGAATCACAGATCAAAGTCATCAAACTGAAGATGATGAAGGTAGCAGAGATCATCACCAACCCACTAGGTGGAGATAATAGTTATATAGATATATATATATATATATATATATATATATATTCCCAGCTTTTGAATCCCTAGTGGTATCCCAATATTTAATTCTATATCCATGTGAAGAAAATATCAATATCTGTCATTTTTTAACTCTATTTATTTCCCACCTGGTTTTAGCCACACGACAACTTGGGATTCACATGTATGTACTCTGATTCATTATTCTTATAAAGGAAAAAAATCAAAGTGATTGCTGTCCTTGTATAAATGAGACAAGGGGATAAGCATTACATATATATATATATATATATATATATATTAAAAAGAATAGGCATTTGTGTGTAGGTGTTTAATATGAAGCAGTTGCCTTTGTCGCCTGTGCTTTGTTTTGGTATGATGGTCCCCTTCTTTAGAAGGATTGGAATCATTGGATTACTTAGCATTTTGTGAGTGAAAATGGTGGCCCCAATTAGGTATGAGGAAATGGACCAAGTCCAGCTATTTTGAATTTGATAGAAGCAATTGGATTGCATCAACATCAATGTCAACTTTTTATATATATATATATATATATATAGGTTGGAATCTTGGATGCTAGCTAATGGGAAATGGAACTGTTGCCTGCTGGCCAGCCAATCAATATAGCAACTGCATCTGCAACTTTTGACATTTGGTGTAAATGTAATTAACTTCATAAAAAAGTTATATGGCTATTTCTAACCAGCATTATTAAGTTTTTGGACACTAGCTATAGTTCTCTTATTACTCAAGAGTATATGTGAGTTATGGACAAAGAAACCTAAATAAAGTCTAGCTTTTTCAGAACAGAGAATATTAATTGGCAACAATAAAAATTGACAAGTTGAATTTATTTTTAGTTTTTTTTTTTTTTTTTTAAAAAAAAAAAAAACAGACAGTACCATTCAATTCCTAAATTGTTAAATCCTTAATTAGAATGCATGCAGGAAGGCTTTACAAAGTGTTCTTCTGTGAATCACTTCCAGTACTAAATTCAATCCATGAGTGGAGGATAATCTTAGAAAAAGGAGAGGCCTTATACCCAAAAGCATGAGGAAAATTTATAGGTGAATGATGTGCGAAACATATACTTATCAGGTAGGAAAGTGAGAATACTTCTTTGCCCAAGTTAATTAGTTAGTAGTTAAAATTTCTATGTTCTAGGTGAGGTGATTTTGGTAAGATTTTCCTTTGCCATGTGGATTTAATGATTCATCCATATTAACTATTGCCATGTGATTTGAAAACCCAGTTTGTTTCTTTTGATTTAGTTTAATGTAGAAGAATTTGTAATGATGTTGTTCATAGATTAGCAAAGCACTCACTTTCCTTATCAAATTTTGAGATTTTATTAGAGAATTTACTTCCTTATATTTCTGATATAATTCCCTCTGAGCATGTTTACTGAAATTTCCTTATCTGATAAAAAAAATATATAAACCCATGTACAACACACTATCAACTTTACTGCTTAAACTTGATGGACTTAACAACATTTCAGGATCAAACTATTAATTTATAGTCAATCTTCTTTTTTATTTTTTATATAAAGCTAGCCAAGTGTGCATGTTGTTGTGTAAACATTCACAAGGACATTGATGCGCATTTGATCTCAGTTTCTCATCATCTATAGACAGTGATTACTGAATACTTATTAGTAATGGGAATGAAGATGATGATGCCCCCATAATTATAAACCAAATATATATATACACATATGAAATAATAATTTTGTTACAAAACCAAACATGGATGATTTATCATACAAATTAAAGCAAAGTCTACAAGAAACTACCAGCTAACTAGTGATATGTCATATATATATATATATATATGATTACGTTACTTTTGGTTCCAGCAAAATAGCATGCATAACGTTGAAGGAAATAACTCCATAGAATTCATTCTTCCCTTGTGGAGGATGGAAAATTAATATAATGGAAATGAATACATGGCCAGATGGCCTTTCTTTTAAGTTGTTTATCTTACGTACAGATATTGTCCCTTTTCTGGGAAAATCAAAGTTTGGTGGAATAATGGTGGTGTATGTAGCCTAATTCAGTTAGCATACTGCAATTACCCTAACGTACGTTGCCTTACTTGTCTTTCAAGTGAGTGTATATAAATATATATACCTAATAATATTAATTATCTTTTTGATGAACAATAATATTAATTATTGATGCCCATGAATTGCTTTATGATTTATGAATGACTTAACAATGCACTTTTTCTTCCATTCCCATGTCATCTTTCAATAAAGTGCTCACCAAACATTGCTTAGTTGTTATTTTCTTCTAATTAATATTTATTTAACGAGTTTGTTTAATTGTAATATTTAATTTATTAAGGCCAAAGTCTCAATTTGGTCTCTTAGGTATGGGGTAGATTTCAAATTGACCTCTTATCTTACATTTGTTTCCGATTAATCCTACATGTTTCTATAATGTTTTAAATTGATTCTAAACCTACTTTCGAGACATTATTTGACTTCATTTGCACGCTAGCGATCTTAACTTGTTAGAGAAAAAACTTTTTATGAATTAGCACATAGTTTCAAACTTGTTGCATTCGGATTTAAAACAATAGAGATATGACTCGATTGTGAAACAAATTATCCACTTTAGGACTCGATTTGACCTTGTTTGTTGATGGTCCTAAAGTACTCGTCAAAAGAAACTTGTAACTTTGGATTCGTCGCATTTAAACTTGAAATGAGAAAGACATGACCATATTTAATATTTTCTAGATCAATTTGAAAAATAATGGAAACATGTAGGACCAATTTAAAGCAAATGATAAAATAAAGGACCAATTCGAAATCCACCTCATACATAAAAATTCTATTTGAGACTTCGGCCATTTATTAAAAAAAAAATCGACCCAACCCAACTCACAAATAAATGTGCAGGTTCAATTGAAATTCTCAATAATACAAGATAACTCAACAGCTTCTCACCCGCCCTATAAGACCTTCCCATTTTAATGGGCTTGAAATTGCAAGTACATGATAGTTTCAAATAGTTTCCAAAATATTATCATAAACTTAACATATGTTTCCAAAATATTGATTAGGATGGTATACCATCACAAACCATAATATTTCATTCTTGAATCATCCTCAAATAAAATAAAACATATGTTTGCATGAGAGACCTAAGACTAAGAGGATAAGAAATTAAAGAAAATGATGAGAAAATTAATTTTATATAAATAAAAAAGTTTGTTAAGTTTCAAATCATGGAAATATATATGTGCCAATGATGACACATATTAGTTGATAGCAACAAGCTGTTTTCACATGTTAAAGATTTGGAGATAATGTCGAGATCGATTCCAAATCTTAGAGGCAACTTATTTAATTTGACATACATCATATTGAAATTGCAAGTAGCCGAAATATAATCTTGGAAGAGTAGGATTTGAAAATTGAGATTGAGGCTAATTTGTTTGAATTTCTTCGAGTTTCCTTTTGCCAACTTCACATTAATCAGCTAATGTAGTAATGTACTGTATATATATAAGTGAGATGTTAAAATAATTAAGAATACTTTTTTGGCAATTTTAATTGTTGGCTCGGTTGTTCAATTGATCCAATTGCTCATCAAAATTATAAAAAGAGAATACAAGTGTCATATATTTTCATTAATAGTCACTCAATTTTATTTTTTAATGATTTTATAAAAAATAACTTGACACTGTTAGCTAGGGATGATCAAAATACCCATACCCAATGAGGACCTTGAAATTTATCTTATGGGTATGGGTCTGGATATTTTTCAATGAGAATACAAGTGTCATATATTTTCAATGAGGACCTTTTTCAAAATTTCCCTCATATATTCCTTACTCGTTTTCTCACTTCATTTTTCACATAAAAAAAATAAATCAAAGAGAAGAAAGAAGAGAAAAAATGAAGTGAGGAAAACGAGTGAGGAATGTATGATGGACACATTCTATTTATAAGGTGGAATTTTACGGTTCACTCTCATCCATTTTGTCTCTCTTGTTCGATCAATTGCAATAAAATTCAAAAATTATATGTATATCCTCCATTGCATCACACTGTATTACAAGAAGTTGAAATTTTTCGCAAAAAAAAAACAAAAAAGAAACTACAAATCTAATTAAAAAAAGGGGTGATGTGACAACTCACTGACTCTATGACCAACGGAGTCAGACTGTCTGACTCAGTCGGTCAGTCCGACGGAGTTCTTCTGACACCGTTATCCTAGCCTAGCTGACGGTGTCAAGTTATTCTTTAAAAAAAATTAAAAAATAAAACAAAGTGACCGTTAATAAAAATATATGACACTTGGGTTCTCTTTTTATAATTTTGATGGGCAATTGAATCAGTTAGACAAAAGACAACTGAGCTGTAGTCTTAAAATTCCATAATAGTTTGTCATTGGGATCTTAACAGTTGATTATGAATTTATTTTTAGTAAAGAAAATTATCAATAATAATGGATAAACTTAGAAGACCTATTGAGGTCGAAACACACCATAGGTGGTTAAAACACGTTTTATGTAGTTTAGACATATACAAAGAAGATCTATAGAGGTCTCAATACACAAAGTTGACCACATGATTGAAGATCTTATAATCCGAGGAAGGAGAAAACCAAAGAAAATTATCCATGAAACTTTCCGAATTATAAGATAATTGAAATATACTAAATTAGTACTTTTTGGTCTTTAAATTTATACTAAATTAATATTATTTTATCTCTTAATTTTTACTTTTTGGTTCCTGAATTTGTCCTGAGGACCAAATTGTTGACAATTATAATAGTTCAATAACTGAGTTGTATATTTTGATTATTCAATTGACCAAATAGTTAATTTTCTTGTTTTTTTTTTTTGGCATTAGTCTTATTTTAGTCCATTAAACTCAAAAAAAAACTTTTTTTTTTTAAATATTACATGATCCCATCAATTCGTTAAAAATTACTTGAGTTTTTGTAGAATTCGGGTTAACCCACTCACCTTTTAATGATCTAAAATCTCAAATTAAACTGATTTCACTCTCGAATCTTAACTGATTAGTCCAAATTTGATATCTTGTTTCCAAAAATTAAAAAAAAATTTATATTTTCTATATAAATAAGAATATCAAAATTAACTCGGTCCTCTTTCCCATGCCATTCTTAATTTAATGCTCTTTGCTATTTTGGCTTGATGCTAATAGTTTTTTAATATAAATAGTTTTTAAGAATATATAATTACATCATTAACCTTAAAAATATTTAAATTATTACGAGCTAACTATCAAAAAATATTTTTCATGATTAATTTGAAACCATAGTTAATCAATTAATAAATCAATAAATCAATTCCTTAATAGTTAATTCTCTATTATAGAAAAAAAAAAAACGAAGTTTATGGGGTCAACCCATATAGGGGAATGAAAAGAAGAAAAAAGTTTATACCCACAAAAAAAGAAAAAGAAAAAGTTGTACATGATAGCATGACGCTCCAACCATTATTATCCACGTGTCATACTTTCCTGTAATATTAGCAGAACCCATGTAGCTTTATTATAATCTCTCTCTCTCTCAAGCTTCCTCAATCTCAACCCTAAAAATCAAGGTAGCTACTTTCTTCAATCTTCGCATCTCAAATTCTCATCGAAGCCGAAGGCTCCATCGTTACTTCCGAAATTCTCTGAAATTTTCGTTAGCCGCCACTTTTGACCGGTATGAATCTTCTTCACTCTTTGTTTTTTTTCCTGTAGATTTGATTCTATTCGGAGATCTCACGGAAATCGTTAGAATTAGGGTTTAGTTGGTGAATTTCTTCGGTTTGATCGGCTTTCAATTTCGTAATTTCAACGATCTGAAGTATTACGTGTTGTTTGGATCCTATGTCTTAGTCTTCTGTGGTTTTTGTTTATTTCAAGAATTTCCTGCGACGTGTCAGATTTGGAAATTGGAAGAAGGAAATGGGCCTTCATGTTTATGCTTTCTTTAATTGCGGTTGGAATTTGGCTGTTATGATGGTTTTTGTGGTTTGATAGTGTTAATATTACTATTTCAAGGTATGAGGCTTGTCAAATCACATCTGAAGTATGTGATAGATGTGGGATTTAAATGGACCTTGAGATTTTTAACCTCACAAGCTAGCTGCTGGCTCTTGAGGTATGAATCTCCAAAAGGTTTGGCCTTCCACTACCTCCCAGCTTCAATCAATTGTCATGGGTGGCCTGCTGGGCCGCGGTGCTTCGGTGCATCATGGACTTTAAATTAACAGTTACAAGGTATGAGGCTCGAGTCTTAAATCAGAAAAACGTGACTCTGATGTGAGGTTTGTATGACTTTGGGTCCAACCTCAAGATTTAGCTTTTGGCTGTGCTGTGACTGTACCAAGGTTTTGTATTATATACAAAATACAATTAAGGGATGGTTGTTTAGTGATTTGCAATGATTGTTTGGAAACTGATCAGAGAGGTGGAAAAGTAACTGGGAAATAATTGGTTCTCTCCCTGCCTTTACCTCTGGTTTCTTTATCTTTCCTTGCTTTTTCACCAAAATTTTCGGGTTGTTGGCTGTTAATTTCTAGTTCTCTCTTGTAAGAAGCTGAAGAAAGGAAGTGAAAGTTCTGGTTTTAAAACTTGTATTTCTGTAATGATGGTCCCTTAGCATGCTTATATTAATATCTTAGATTGTCATAAGTTAAATGAGGAACTACAGGTGAAGTTAAATGTTAATTAACGGTGAGAACATGGAAGTCAGGTTATTTTTTGGGGAAGGTAGAAAGAAAGGATTTTTTTAAGATGCATGAAAGAGGTAGAAGGGGAAGGAATTAAGTGGTGTTTTTGAGTGGCTAATGGACGGTAGCCTTGTGACAAGTTCAGTGTTACCAGAATAACTATTTTTCTTTGCTGTTTGTAAGTTTAAATGTAACATATATTTGTTTGTGTTTGTTAACATAAATCTTTGTGTTTGTTATCATATTTTCTAATTGAAAAGCAACATTTATATACTTTTTTCAACTCAGCGTCATTTTACTATTTGAAAAAGTTTTCACTACATGTCCTAGTTTATACTTCTATTAGGGAACATATCTTAATATTATATTTATGTTTTTTCCTGAAATAAACTACGCAAAAAAGACTGGTCTATTCTAGCCTCGAGGATATGATTGCACATATTGGATAATTTAAAATCTACTCTTGCTTTTGATTTATTATAGAATAGATTAAATTTTCCTCGAAGTATCCTTCAATTGTCATCTGTATTATATTTTCTGCCTGTCCTAGAGATTTGTTTGATGTGTGTGTGTTTCCTTTTGGGGGGTTATTTGGTTCTCTCATATCATGAGTTATTTTGTCATTGTATCTACATTTGTGCAATTAGGGAATGTTTTATGTGTGACTAACTCTTAATTATTGTTGCAGTAAAACACCAAAATGAGTCGTCCACAGGATCCACATCGACCTTTCTTCCCTTTTGGAAATCCTTTTCGATTTATTACACCTAAAGGCTCTCGCATGTCTCCACAACTTAATGCAATATTAAGTGCTTTTGAGGAAACATTGGCTGAGCGGATAAGAAAGCTTATGCCTGCAAACAATAATGAAATCCTCAGCTTATCTTGGATGACTTTAGCTATAGAATTGCTTTGTAAAACACACAATGACATAAAAGCTGTCATAACAGATCTTGAGCTGCCTGTGTGTGATTGGGATAAAAAATGGCTTGATTTGTACCTGGACATAAGTGTGAAGTTGCTAGATGTATGCATTGCATTTAGCTCTGAACTCTCTCGACTGAACCAGGGGAATCTTATGCTTCAGTGCACATTGCACAATTTGGACTCTGCCTCTTCAGAGCAGTTTGTTCGGGCCTGTTCTTCACTTGATGGTTGGAGGCAGCATATTAATTCTAGAAATCCTAGGATTGCCAATTGTGGCACCATTTTGGACAGTCTTGTGGAATCACTTGATCTACCAAAGGCTAAGAATTCTGCTAAAGGGAAGGTTTTGATTCAGGCTATGTATGGAGTCAAGGTGGTCACTGTATTTGTATGCAGTGTTTTTGCTGCTGCTTTCTCAGGCTCTGCAAAGAAGCTGATAGATTTGGATATACCCGACACTTTTTCTTGGGCCCCAGCTTTTACAAGTTTGCAGGGTTTTGTTAATGAGGAAATTAGAGTTTTATTTTCCAGTGGAAGATTTACCATATTCAAAGAGTTGGAAGCAGTTGATGCCTTGGTAAAGGAATTATATCCTACCATCCAGGGCGGCGTAGATACAATTGAAACAGACTCATTTTTAAAGTCGGTTGAGGATTTACGCAGGGGAGCCGAGAAACTTTCACAAGGGTTAGATCTTGTTGCAAAGGGAGTGGATGGTTTTTTTCAAGTGGTTTTGAGCGGCCGTGATTCCTTGCTATCTAATCTGAGGCAGATTCCGGCAGGGGATAATGTAAATGAGAAAACAGTCCAAAAAAAATTTACTGCAGTGTAGCAGTGATATATACATATGGAACCTTGGCCAAAAAAAATACGTATATATACATATGGAGCTTGTGGTGTTTTGTGTTGTATGTTTAGTGATAGTATGCAGTCTTCTTTGGCTGACTGTAATTACTATAGCCTGAGATTTTAGGTTATGTTAGTGTTTCATTGGTATGTATATGTTGGTTGTGCTGTGTAATGCCAAACGGTTAAAATATATGTAATCTTACAGATGTGTCCCAATTGAGTGCTATTTGGTTGTCTTCTCTGTATCTCCTTCACTTGATGCTGATAAGAATAAAAAATCATTAAAATGAGTTTTGTTTCGATTTTTCATATATGTTTAAAATCTCAAATTCGGCACATTATGCTTTAATAGTTTAACCATTTACAGGACTTCTGCCAACAAAGTCTACATTAATTGCCGCCCTCTAATTATTGATGGCTAGCTTTCCATTTAATAGTACATTGTCGCTTGTACTGAAACATTATCAACGTAGAATTGATTGTTGGAGAGCTGCTACAAACTTTGCCTGCGGCATTTAAGTTTTATGGTTGAAATTCGATCAATTATAGTAGATGATCAAGAAGAGGATAAACTAGTATTATACATTGGCTGAAGAAAAGTCCTTGTCAGTTTCATTTGAGGCTGTGACTCTAGACATGGATGTTCTGTAATACACTACGGCTCCGTCTGGTAGGAGGGGAACGGATCCCCTGTCGTACCGCAGGGCGTGCGGTGCGGCAGGGGCCAATGAGAATGCGCCATGTGGCGTCACGTGTGCAGGTGGCGTCACATGACGCACTCCCATTGGCCCCTGCCGCACCGCACGCCCTGCGGTACGGCAGAGGATCCAAAGCCTAGTAGGAGGGAGTGTGGCTTTACAATGTAAAGTGGCACAAAGTTCAATACTTTCAGGTGTTTGGTATGACAATTTGAGCTCCGTAGAGTGGATTACAATGTAAAGGCATTTACATTACATAGGCTATTTTTCTTTACTTCACATTTTTGATGTAATCCAAGTTTACATAGGGAATTATGGTAGAATTCCTAATTTGCCCCTCTCACTCCCATCTCATCTTCTTCCTCTTTGACGGCGGACGGCGGCGACGGTGGCCGTAGACGGCGGTGGACAGCGGCGGCAGTGGCTTTGTGTTGATTGTGGGAAGGGCATTTTTGTCATTTTCTTTCTATATCTATTTTACTTTCCCTCTTATGCCTTTTTATACTAAACACTTTCAATCTTTATCTACTTTACATTCCCTCAACTAATTTTCTAGTTTTCCTTTCCCTCACAATTTTTTCCTTGTAAAACTCTTTCCTTTGCTCACCTAAAAACCTACCAAACGGAGCCTACATGTGTAGTGGAAAGAGAGAAAAGAATAATTAATAAGAGAAAGTGTCACTTGAATTTGCTTTCTCTTTCTAAGTGTTCTTTTCTCTCTTAGCACTTCACTTATAATGTATTATAAAATATTTAAATTGATGTGACTCATCCTACAATTGCTTAGTTAATAGGGCTTGCAGCTTCAAAATGTGATGCACATTAAGGCTCAGTTCGTTTCCGTTTTGATTATAATTTGTTTTGATTATAATCATAATAAACATGTTCGTTTATATTTTTTTCCTGATTCAATTATAATCATGATTTTTAAATAATCAACACACTCAATTACACTTATACCCCTATACATAAACCTATAATTACCTATACTCTAATACATTCAATTCCCCAATCACAAAGGGCAAAATAGTCATTTACTTTAAAATTGGGTCAGTTTGTAAATATCCATTTTTGTGTTTGGGCTAGTTTATAATTATTCATTTTTGTGTTCGGCTAAATTGTTATTTTGCCAAAATAATTTATTATTGAAATTAATAATCTCTCCATCTTCTTCCTCCCGCAGCTCACAGACCCGCCGGCCCAACTCGTCGGAAACCACCGTTTCCGGCGTCTTTTCCGGCAATAGAACCACCTATCCGCATCGGTTCGATGAGAGAACGAGATCTGTGAAAACGATTTTGCAAAAGTGGTCCATAAACAAGAACGAATCGAAACCCCAAAATTTTCGAAAATAAAGGTTAAGAGTCTAAATGGGTCAAATTCATGGAGCAAACAGGTTAATTTCCAAACTCCTTGTTGCCGATCCAGAAAAGAGATATTCAATTCCTGATAGCTCCTTTGTATTTTACCATAGCTCCTTGTTTCCAAACTCCTCGTATTTTACCATAGCTCCTTCGTGGTCCCTCTTTTGGAACAACCTGTTTCCTTCATCCTTCAATTCTTGAGACATGGCTATAAATACCATAGTATCCTTATCATAAGCTTTCGAGCTATTTTCTCCCGTCTTGCTTTGATTACCACTATCACAAACCGATTTTTCTCCTACTTGTTTATTTTTTTTACCCATTTTCGACCCAACAATCCCAGGGTAAATAACTTAACCCAGAAAAAAACTGAAATGAGTAGGATTGAGTAGGGGTAACTCATATACTATCCCTTCTCGGCGCCGGCGGTGGTGGCGAAGATGGAGGCGGTGGCGAAGAATAATAATCTGAAATGAGTAGGATTGAACGAGTGAGAGATAGAATGGGGGAGTGAATTTACGATTTGTGCCTTTTTTTTTAGGAGAAAATGAAGAAAAATTTCGGGTCCGCGTGCGTGCCTATCTTCTCTCTCATTTGCTGCGAAANTCCGCGTGCGTGCATATCTTCTCTCTCATCTGCTGCGAATCGGTGCACCGATTTCTTCGCTAGTGCACCGAATGTCGAGCAACAAG